>JAXCGZ010015954.1:0-37413 GCA_037179515.1 Halocaridina rubra | reverse complement strand
GTTTCGTCACTCTATCGTACAGCGAAGTACCTTAGGAATCATTCCCTAAAAGTTTCCCAACTTTTAATTTGCAGCCACTCGTCTTCTCCCACCGTGTCAGATGCAAATCAGGTGCACCATTGTACCACTTCGTCAATGAGGTACTCATCGGTCCACTCGGCGCTTCTCATCCGCAGAGCCAAATGTTTCAGAAACTCGGCCGTGGGGAATATGGGTGGGTGTTCGAAGCCTTTTACATTCGTACTGTCAAAGTATAAAGAACAGTCTTTGGCACGGGGTGCCTTTCCAACAAGGGTACGGGGTGGGGGCATGGCTTGCTTTGTTTCCTGCATTGTCTCTCTATTCGGAGCAGCAGGATGTTCGTCGGCGTTTGAGGCGTTGGTCGCACTGTCAGCACTGTTACCGTTGACCAAGATTCTTCTCTGGTTTGTAGACTTCGTAATTCTTCCTCTAACTTGAGAATTTGGCGAGTCTTGTTATCTTCAGACATTTCCTGTGCTGAGGAGTAGTATTCTTCTATATTTGTCACACTTTTTTTTCGTCGCACGGGTTTCCAATGGCATAAAAAAATTGTCTCTATAAATATTTTGGCGTGAATCTTACTGCGCTGCCACCACTGATGTATAGTCTTATGCTCTATAACTATACTTAAGTACCAGGAACGTGCAAGGTTAGAACGGACAAGCGATGAATCACTTTAAACTAGATTTATCCAAGAGTACGATGTGTCTTGTGCCTCAATGCCCCCTTCACTTTATGCATATAAAACCTGAGACCTTATTCGTGCCCCAGGGAAAATTCTAACTAAGCTCTCTGTGTCTGACTGACTCTGGCGTTCTTGAAGGATCCAGATGGCAAAGCATGTTGGCTTGGAGATATCAGCCAATAAGCTTCCGGAACCAAAGGGAGTTCATCCATTTTTGGGTGGAGCTACTCCACCAGGCCTATTGGGCAGAAGAGGGTGCAAATCGCCCAGCCTAATGGGTTTTTCTCCAGGGGCATGTACATACATATGGGTGGATGCATGTGTTTTTGGTGGTGGTGAGAATAGCTGATCTTTTGGCCCCATTTTCACCTCTAGCGGCACTTGACACCCAGGTGCTAAAGACCCATGGATCCAGCCATATATCTTGTTGTCACCCACCATAAACATTCACCCTGCCCAAGAATTTACGAGGAAAAATATCAATTTCACACTTGATCTCCAGCCGCATGTGGTTTATTCCAGATTTCAGGTCATGGCTTTAGCTTTTTCATGACAATATCTATTACAGTTTCCCCCAACCTCACTCTTGGCCTTATTTTTACATTTATTTCAAATCTCAATCTCATTTGGCACCAACAATAATTAGGCATGCACATGTGAAAACATGAATAATTTTTTCCCCGACCGGGACTTGAACATAGGACACATTACTACTGTCCCAAGGTGCTACCAACTACACCACAAAAGGTCTAAAAGAGAAACAAACCTTACAGCTATATCTGCTATAGTGGGAATAAACGCATTCTATCTGAATGCCATTCTGTTAATATCGTAGCTTCCCCCAACCTCACTCGTGGCTTCATTTTAGTATATAATTCAAGTTTCAGTCTAATTTGGTACCAACAATAATCAAATGAGCACATTACCTTATGTGAAAACACGAGTAATTTTTACCCCTACCAGGACTTGAATCTAGGACACAAAATTACTATGCCAAGGTGCTACCACCTACACCACAGAAGGTCTAAAAGTGATACAAACCTTACAGCTATATCTGCTATACTAGGAATGAATGCATTCTATCTGAATGCCACTCTGTTCATATTACACTTTCCCCCAATCTCACTAGTGGCTTCATTTTAACATTTAATTTAAATCTCAATTTCATTTTGGACCACCAGTAATCAAATAAGCACATTACCATATGTGAAAACATGTGTAATTTTTACCCCGACCGGGACTTGAATCTAGAACATATAATTACTGTGCCAAGGCGCTACCAACTACACCACAGAAGGTCTAAAAGGGAAACAAATCTTACAGCTATATCTGCTATAGTAGGATAGAATGCATTCTATCTGAATGCCACTCTGTTCATACTAAAGTTCCCCCAATCTCACTATTGGCTTCGTTTTTTTCATTTAATTCAAATATCAATCTCATTAGGTAACAACAATAATCAAATTATCACATTACCGTATTTGAAAACATGAATGATTTTTACCCTGACCGGGACTTGAACCTATGACACGCAATTACTGTGCCAATGTGCTACCAACTACACCACATAAGGTCTAAAAGAGAAACAAACCTTATAGCTATATCTGCTGTAGTGGGAATAAACACATTCTATATGAATGCCACTCTGTTCAAATTGCAGTTTTCCCCAACCTCATTCGTGGCTTCGTTTTTGCTATCTCAGTTTCATTTTGGACCAACAATATTCAATTAATAACATGACCATATGTGCAAGCATGAATAATTTTTACCCCGACCGGCTCTTGTAAAGGTGGGATTACTAGGAATTTTTTCTACAAAGCTAAGATCCATATATCTTGTTTCTAGTCAGAAAAGTAGATTGGTATCTGTGATAAACTTCCCATTATTATGACATCACTCACGCAATTTTTTATTATAATTGTGAACTATCTTTTCGTGTTCAGATAAGGGTGAGACAAATTTATAGATGAGAATATTAACATTAGTGTAAAGAAATTTTTCACTGTCATTGTCGTACAAGATAATTCCAATTAGTCCAACATAAATAACAATATCCTTCACTTTGTCTTACATTTTCACTGTTAACCAGGATTGTAGGCGGTTATGAGAGAATTCGTGGATCGTTTTTGCCTTGCATTTTATATTTAGGTCACTTGATTGCATCTAAAAAGTGAAGAATCACTACGAACAGGGATATATCTTCGTCATATTACCTTGCTCGCTGGCACTTCTTGGACGATAGTTTTCAGGCCTCTCTTATTTTATTTCTTTAATATTACCCTTTGAAGAAATTAGACAACTTTTAGGATGAACTATTTCATATTTCTATCTCAGTGAATTGCATATTAGTTCCTTTCATGAAGACTTCCATGAGGCAATAAGGGAAGACGTGTCTCTTACCCAGTGTTTAGGGGCATCCTCCTTGTAGATGTCATGTGAGGATTTTTTCCATTTTGTGACAAAATGGCAGCAAGAGATTCTTCTGTTGTAAATATGCCAGTCAGTCCTAGATGATGGCAAAATCACTGTCTCATTTTTTTTAATTAAACTTTTACAAGTTTCCCGAATCATTTGTGTAGTTTCATCCATTTGCTCATTTGAAGTATGTGTTAATTTATTATGAGCATATGTTATTGCATGAGAAGGTGTCTTTTATCTTCTGAAAGACCGACAGAAAAAAAAGGAACCAAAACTGCTACGAATTATGGGAAAAAAATTAAGAACATAAGTATTTTATAGCTTTGCAAAGTCACTATGAATCACAATTTACCTATTGCAGCCTTAGAAATGAAAAGTAAAAATTTTAGATTAAGCCAAATTTCTTTTGTGTCACAATCTAATTCTGAATCTGAAAATCCGAGATGTGCCGCTTACAGTATCAAAGCCTTGATTAAATCTCGTGGGAACTCATTTTTTTTCATAGATTTAAATTGAGACAATTTTCTGAATGTTTTCTTTTGTATTTTAATTGACAGAAATATCATCCAAGCTGTTATTGATTTTTGCCAATGCATTCCAGGAGGACGCTTATTCTCCAAGTATGTGTCGAATGGCGCAGGATGAAACCATGGTTTAAGCATATGAAGGAATTTGCATTCGATTTCAAAGTGGAAGAGAGTGATGTTATGAATATCTTTTACAGTCAATTACACCAACATTATGACATGAAGAATGGTCCTTTATGGAGCGCAAGACTCGTACCCCTGAAGAGACAAAGCCCTGGTGACTCTTATCGGGCTGTTTTCCTTATGAGTATTCAACACTGTATAACAGATGGTTTCACACATATGCGGATTTCAAGGAATTTACTAGAAGTACTCAACAGTTTTGCAACTGGAATAATCCATGAGATACCTTTGTCTCCAATTTCTCCTGCAATATCAGATGCACTAATGACCTCAGGTGATTTGAACTATGGGCTTAAATACTTCTGGTACAGACTTTATTCCACTCTAAGAAATTTAGTAAATGGAGTGTCTGTTCAAGATGCCCTGCAGCAACCAAGAACAAAGAAAGCACAGACATCAATTTTGAGGGAAAATTTCACTGTTGAGGAGACCAAAATATTAATTCAGCATTGTAAAGATAACGGTGTTACTGTTCATTCTTGCTTATTGGCTACTGCCAGTCTGGCGATGCTAAAGACTATCCAATGTAATGCCACACAAAACATTGATAAAGCACGAATTAATTCCAATAGCTCAGTAAATATGAGACGTTACTTCCCTGAGGATCACAAAGAAGCTGTAGGCTGTCATGTATCTGCCGATGAAAAAGAAGTGCTGATACATAGTAGCTCTGCCAGCAGCAAGGGCAGCTTTTGGTCTTTAGTTAAGCAATTTCAAAATAATCTTAATGAAAGCTTGCACGTCAAACAAACTCCAATAAGGAATTTGCGCCTGTTACGACTATACTCTGCAATTATTCAAGTAAACCACGAACTTACCCGCTATGGGCTAAAACATGTAACGGACAGCTATTTTGCTTGCACAAACATGGGCAATCTAAAAAGCTTGCTTCCTTCACAGTATAATGGACCAATTGAAATTGTGGATTTGCTTCGTTCTGGTAACTGTGAATTTACAGGTAATTTGTTCACTATTGTTTGCCATACTTTTAACAGTCGTTTGATGATTTCCATTGACTATTTTTCCACAAAAATAAGCAATGAAGGTGCTGAGCAGTTCTTTAAGGTTTTTTGTCACTACATCAGAAAAATTTCGCAATATGGAACTGTTCAAGAACCCACAACGTTTTCCAAACACTAAACCATCCAATACACTGATGAAGTTACTACTCATTCCATTTTGTGCTGTACATATCTAAACTACATTGCTTATACTGAATGTGACCTTATATGTTACTGTATTTCACAGTTGCCTATTTTTTTTCCCTTGATAGAACAATAAGTAAATAGTTAGAGTTCAACTTGTGTTTTCTTGCTCGATGCAGTGTCCTTTTTGGCCTTTTTGTTGTTGGAGTTGAGGGAGGGTGTGATGGCGAATTCATTATTCACCGTCTCCTCAGAGGGAATTTCAATATGAAACAATTTTTCCACTTTACGTGTTTTTGTTCGTTTATTCGAAAAATAATAGATGTAGTTTGAACTTCATTAGTAGCTTATTTGTTAGGAATTGCAATGATTTATATATATATATATATATATATATATATATATATATATATATATATATATATATATATATATATATATATATATATATATATATATATATATATATATATATATATATATATATATATATATATATATATATATATATATATATATATATATATATATATCTATATATATATATATATATATATATATATATATATATATATATATATATATATATATATATATATATATATATATATATATATATATATATATATATATATATATATATATATATATATATATATATATATATATATATGTGATTACCTAATTGTGATTACCTAATTGTGTTTACGGGAAAGAGCCCAAAGCTCGTATCTTCCCGTCTCCTGATCGGTTCCATTTTATACTTAGTGATACTTATCATACCTGTCCTTAAAACTATGGATTGAGATAGCATTAACTACCTCCTCGCTTAGCCAATTCCAATTATCAACTACTCTTACACTGAAAAAGTATTTCCTTACATCCTGCAAAGATGTAAGGAAATACTTTTTCAGTGTAAGAGTAGTTGATAATTGGAATTCGCTAAGCGAGGAGGTAGTTAATGCTATCTCAATCCATAGTTTTAAGGACAGGTATGATAAGTATCACTAAGTATAAAATGGAACCGATCAGGAGACGGGAAGATACGAGCTTTGGGCTCTTTCCCATAAACACAATAAGGTAATCAAAATTAGGTAATCACATATATATATATATATATATATATATATATATATATATATATATATATATATATATATATATATATATATATATATATATATATATATATATATATATATATATATATATATATATATATATATATATATATATATAAATCATTGCAATTCCTAACAAATAAGCTACTAATGAAGTTCAAACTACATCTATGTGTGTGTGTGTGTGATTACCTAATTGTTATTACGTAATTGTGGTTACGGGAAAGAGCCCAAAGCTCGTATCTTCCCGTCTCCTGATCGGTTTCATTTTAGACTTAGTGATACTTATCATACCTGTCATTAAAACTATGGATTGAGATAGCATTAACTACCTCGTCGCTTAGCGAATTCCAATTATCAACTACTCTTACACTGAAAAAGTATTTCCTTATATCCTGCAAAGAAGTTTTCTTACGAAGCTTCAAACTATGACCTCTAGTTCTAGAGCCAGCCATATCAAAATATCGATCCCTATCCACTCTATCATAACCATGAAGGAATTTAAAGACTGTCACCATATCCCCCCTCACTCTTCTAGCTTCGAGTGATGGTAAGTCTAATTCCCTCAGCCTCTCATCATAACTGAGATTGCGTATTTCTGGCACCAGTTTCGTGCATGTCTTTGAACTTTTTCAAGCTTAGCTATGTGCTTTTTCAAGTGCAGATTCCAAAAGGGGGCTGCATATTCGAGTTTTGGCCTCACATAGGTTACATAAATATTTCTGAACATTTCCTTGTCCATGTGCCTGAAGGCTACCCTTACATTTGATAAGAATGCATATGCTGCCCTTACTATGCCATTTATATGTATTTCTGAAGACAGATCTGCCAGTATGTTTACTCCTAGATCTCTCTCATTTTCTGTCTCTTGAAGTTGTACTCCAGCCACCAAGTAGTCAAGCTTGGGCCTTCTTGCACTTGTACCCATTCTCATTACCTTACATTTTGAAGTATTGAATTTCATTAGCCACATTTCTGACCACTCATGCAGATTATTTAGATCCTCCTGAAGTTCTCTACCATTGTTCTCGTTTTTTTACTTTCTTCACAATCTTTGCATCATCTGCAAACATATTCATGAATGAATTTACAGACTCTGGTAGGTCATTTACATATACAAGGAACAAAAGTGGCCCTAAAACTGAACCCTGTGGAACTCCACTACTAACTCTTCTCCATTCAGAAACTGAGTGTCTTACTCTAACCCTCTGTTCCCTTCCTTCTAAGTAAGTTTTTATCCATTCCAAAACATTTCCACCTATTCTAGCCATTGATTGCAGCTTCCTAATAAGTCTCCCATGTGGAACTGTGTCAAACGCTTTCTGGAAGGCTAGGAATATGCAATCTGCCCAGCCCTCTCTTTCCTGTAAGATTTGGCTTACCTCATCATAAAATTCTAATAAGTTTGTTACTGTTGATCTACCTTCTCTGAAGCCATGTTGCCTCACTGACAAAAAGTTGAAGGATTCCAAGTGAAGAGAGATATGTTTCCTTAGTAATTTCTCCATAAGTTTGCAAACTATGCTGGTCAAGGAAACTGGTCTATAGTTCAGAGCCGTATCCCTCCTTCCCTTTTTGAAGATAGGTATCACATTTGCTTGTTTCCAGCATCTTGGAATCTCCCCCGACTCCAGTGACTCCTTAAATATGACACTTAGTGCCACTGATATTGAGTTTGCACATTTTTTATAGCACATGAGGGGATATGTCATCAGGACCTGTAGCTTTATGAACATCTAAATCCATCAGCGCTTTGCATACCTCTGTGGCTGTAAGGTTGATGTTCTCTAATGCCGGCCCTTGAGCTTCTATCACTGCAATCTGAGGGGGTGGGGTATTTTCTACTGTAAATACTGACTGAAACTCCTTGTTCAATTCTTTGCAGATCTCTTCATCCGTCTCAGTGATGCTTCCATTTGCTCTCTTTAGCCTTAAAACCTGTTCTTTTACCTTCAGTTTTCATCTGATAAAGCTGTGGAAAAGCTTGGGATTTTCTTTAGCCTTCCTGGTGATGTCCCTCTCATAGTCTCTCTCTGCCTCTCTCCTTTTACTTAGGTAGTCATTTCTTGCTCTTTTGTAGGTTTGCCAGGCATTTATGTTTTTTATCCTCCCATACTTTTCCAGCATTTGTCTCTCCACTCCTTAGCTCTTTTACACCCATTATCGAACCATTTCTCTCTGGCATGAATTACACCTACTTTGGTGACAAGTATGCAGCAATTTACCATCTTCCCATATTTCTCACAAAAGATGTCATACATTTTTTGTGTAGATTTGTTGTAAAATAAGGTTCTCAAGTCAAGAACTGCAAAATGCTCATTCATTTTGATGTAATCTCCTTTTGGATAGTTCCTCCTCATGTCCTCAGTGCCTCTACTCTCAGGAAGAATATCTTCAATGACATACTCCATCAGCAACACACAGTGGGCACTCTTTCCAATTGGTGGTTCATACTCAATTTTTTCAATATCCAACACATTATCTGTGAATACTAGATCTAGTAGTGATGGCTCATCCCCACCCCTGGCCCTCATTTGTTCCAGTACATGTTGGTGTAGGAAATTCCCTTGTACGCAATCTAGGAATCTTGCCCCGAATGAGTCCTCACCACTATGTGGGTCAAGATTTATCCAATCTATCTCTTTATGATTAAAGTCTCCCATAATCAAAATCCTACATTTTCTCTCCCGTGCCATGTTAACAACTGGGATTATGACTTCAATAGTACCTATATGACTTTCCTCATAAACTTCAAGCCTATTTTGGTTCCTTGGTGGGTTGTATACAACAGTTATTATAATGCTCTCTGACCCAGTATTTATGCGAGCAACAAGAAATTCCTTGAACTCACTTTCTATAGCCAAGTTTATTTCTTCAACTTGAATCCTTTCACTTATGAGCAGTGCTATCCCTCCACCAGTCCTCTCAGATCTTTCAACCCTTAGTATTCTGAAACCCTTAGGAAAAACTGTGGCACTGTTTATGTCCTCACTCAACTTAGTCTCTGTAATTGCTACTATATCTGCCTTACTGTTGTGAATCTTATCTTTTAATTCTACTGCCTTGCCAGCTAATCCATCAGCATTTGTGTATAACAATCTTAATGAGGCCCCATCCCCTGATCTTCTGTCATTATCTTCTTTATCTCCCCTTTGTCTGGAAGAACTCTGAAATGAAAATTTTTCTTCTCTTCTTCATTTCTTTCATCATTTAACCTTCTTGCCTCTTGCAACAAGTTTTTGATCTTTCCCATCTCTTCCTGTGTTCTGTATCATCTAATGAACACTTCTTTGAATTCTTGAAGGTCTTTTAGACTCTTTTTTTCTCAACAATATTTCCCTACATGTTTCCCCTCTCTCAAAGGTCACTTTTGTTGGCCTTGACTTTCCTTCCCTCGAATATTTACCTAGTTGGTGTATGTTTACAATATCCTCAGGACCACAAACTACTCCAAGCTTTCTTATCAGGTCTACAACCCTAGCTTTATTTTCTTCAAGTCTCCCCTGCCATGTTGGCTCCTGGGATTCCCTTATGCCTGAGATTACCACTGCATTCTCCTTATCAAGTGCCTGTCTGATGAGTGGGTTTGCCCTTTCCATCACAACGTCTTTCATTTTTTTCGATTACTGTCTCTTTATAGTCAACTGTTTGTATGTTTTCCAGTGCCACCACCTTTACAGCCTCTTTTACTGCCACATTCCCCTTTAGTGCATCAGCAAAGGAAGTTTTCATGGCATCATTTTCCATATTCAGCTCCTGGAACTCTTTTCTGAACTGTTCAATGTTTTCCTTAATCTGGACATTCCAAGCAGCAATCTCGTCTCTCTCAGAAGAGAGCAGTGAACTAACATCTAATTCCTTTAGGTTGTCATTCAGCTGTTTGTTTTTATCTTCTTGTTTAGAAATTCTAGATTCTAGTTGACTCTTTTCCCCTTCCAGCTTCTTTATTCTTTTTTCTAGTTCCTTTCTCTCCTGCCCTTGTGCTTTATTTGCTTCCTCCAAATATCTTATTTGCTCTCTGAGTGTTTCATTCTCTTTCATTTCTCCATCCATATTCCGAATTTTTTCATCAAGGCTTATAACCATTGCCTCTAAATTCTTGATTTTCTGCTTAAGTCTCCTAATGGCTACCCCTCCTACGGACCCATGGATGGGGGAGGTTTGGGACAGAGATGGCATCATTTTTATGTTCTCCCTCTCACAGAATATAGAAAGAAGAAGAGAAAGAGAGAAAAAAAAAGAGAAAAACTTTTATTTAAGCTTCACACAGAATTTTTATATCTCCATATAAGTGCTATTTAGTGACTCAATTTATCTCTTTTCTGGTAACACACATCTTAACTTAAAAACTTGACCATGGTAATTTAAGGATAAAAAGAAAAAGAAAAAAAATGCAACAAAACAAATGTCAAACCTGAAGGAAAATTCGAATTTGTGTCTGAGGAGGCACCCACCTGTTTCTGCTATATATTCTTCCTAACTGATAAACTCACTTGCTAACCAAGATATGTTATCACAGGATTAGACTTTACATTTAACTCAATATATATACAAAAAAAAAAAATAGTAAAAGAGAAAGCTAAAAGAAAAGCAAAAAATTGAAGAAAATGAGACAGCTGTACTACTTGGCAACTTAACTCAGTACTGTTGACAGGTGGATATTTGGTATTTATTTAATTATTCAATTATTTCGTGTATCAAACTAACTAACAAGTTAATATAAATGGGAAGGATACTGATTTTAACAATATATGGAACCACAGGATCAGGTAAACGGCTTAAGAGCTTTCCCCAGCTTACACAAAAAATTAGGTAATGTGATGTGATGGCTTCACCTCTGGCAACTCTTCTAAATTTCCTTCAAGGCAGAACTGGACAGCAGCTTCTCTCTCCCCTCACGAAAATGTTCTCAATTTTTTCCTGTAATATTTTGGACAGTATCGTCATACAACAAATATAAGTTTTGTACTCACAATACTCTGCAGGATTTCAGATGTAGGGAAATTATGGTAAAGTTTTCCACTAGGCACTTAGTGTGTGTGTGTGTGTGTGTGTGTGTGATTACCTAATTGTGATTACCTAACTGTGTTTACGGGAAAGAGCCAAAAGCTCGTATCTTCCCGTCTCCTGATCGGTTCCATTTTAGACTTAGTGATACTTATCATACCTGTCCTTAAAACTATGGATTGAGATAGCATTAACTACCTCCTCGCTTAGCGAATTCCAATTATCAACTACTCTTACACTGAAAAAGTATTTCCTTACATCCTGCAAAGAAGTTTTCTTACGAAGCTTCAAACTATGACCTCTAGTTCTAGAGCCAGCCATATCAAAATATCGATCCCTATCCACTCTATCATAACCATGAAGGAATTTATAGACTGTCACCATATCCCCGCTCTCTCTTCTAGCTTCGAGTAATGGTAAGTCTAATTCCCTCAGCCTCTCATCATAACTGAGATTGCGTATTTCTGGCACCAGTTTCGTGGCATGTCTTTGAACTTTTTCAAGATTAGCTATGTGCTTTTTCAAATGCAGATTCCAAAAGGGGGCTGCATATTCGAGTTTTGGCCTCACATAGGTTACATAAATATTTCTGAACATTTCCTTGTCCATGTGCCTGAAGGCTACCCTTACATTTGATAAGAATGCATATGCTGCCCTTACTACGCCATTTATATGTATTTCTGGAGACAACTCTGCCAGTATGTTTACTCCTAGATCTCTCTCATTTTCTGTCTCTTGAAGTTGTACTCCAGCCACCGAGTAGTCAAGCTTGGGCCTTCTTGCACTTGTACCCATTCTCATTACCTTACATTTTGAAGTATTGAATTTCATTAGCCACTTTTCTGACCACTCATGCAGATTATTTAGATCCTCCTGAAGTTCTCTACCATTGTTCTCGTTTTTTACTTTCTTCACAATCTTTGCATCATCTGCAAACATATTCATGAATGAATTTACAGACTCTGGTAGGTCATTTACATATACAAGGAACAAAAGTGGCCCTAAAACTGAATCCTGTGGAACTCCACTACTAACTCTTCTCCATTCAGACACTGAGTGTCTTACTCTAACCCTCTGTTCCCTTCCTTCTAAGTAAGTTTTTATCCATTCCAATACATTTCTACCCATTCTAGCCATTGCTTGCAGCTTCCTAATAAGTCTCCCATGTGGAACTGTGTCAAACGCTTTCTGGAAGTCTAGGAATATGCAATCTGCCCAGCCCTCTCTTTCCTGTAAGATTTGGCTTACCTCATCATAAAATTCTAATAAGTTTGTTACTGTTGATCTACCTTCTCTGAAGCCATGTTGCCTCACTGACAAAAAGTTGAAGGATTCCAAGTGAAGAGAGATATGTTTCCTTAGTAGTTTCTCCATAACTTTGCAAACTATGCTGGTCAAGGAAACTGGTCTATAGTTCAGAGCCGTATCCCTCCTTCCCTTTTTGAAGATAGGTATCACATTTGCTTGTTTCCAGCATCTTGGAATCTCCCCCGACTCCAGTGACTCCTTAAATATGATACTTAGTGCCACTGATATTGTGTTTGCGCATTTTTTAAGCACATGAGGGGATATGTCATCAGGACCTGTAGCTTTATGAACATCTAAATCCATCAGCGCTTTGCATACCTCTGTGGCTGTAAGGTTGATGTTCTCTAATACCGGCCCTTGAGCTTCTATCACTGCAATCTGAGGGGGTGGGGTATTTTCTACTGTAAATACTGACTGAAACTCCTTGTTCAATTCTTTGCAGATCTCTTCGTCCGTCTCAGTGATGCTTCCATCCGCTCTCTTTAGCCTTAAAACCTGTTCTTTTACCTTCAGTTTTCATCTGATAAAGCTGTGGAAAAGCTTGGGTTTTTTTTAGCCTTCCTGGTGATGTCCCTCTCATAATCTCTCTCTGCCTCTCTCCTTTTACTTAGGTAGTCATTTCTTGCTCTTTTGTAGGTTTGCCAGGCATTTATGTTTTTTCTCCTCCTATACCTTTTCCAGCATTTGTCTCTCCACTCCTTAGCTCTTTTACACCCATTATCGAACCATTTCTCTCTGGCATGAATTACACCTACTTTGGTGACAGGTATGCAGCAATCTACTATCTTCCCATTTTTCTCACAAAAGATGTCATACATTTCTTGTACAGATTTGTTGTAAAATAAGGTTCTCCAGTCAATAACTGCAAAAAGCTCATTCATTTTGATGTAATCTCCTTTCGGATAGTTCCTCCTCATGTCCTCAGTGCCTCTACTCTCAGGAAGAATATCTTCAATGATATACTCCATCAACAACACACAGTGGGCACTCTTTCCAATTGGTGGTTCATACTCAATATTTTCAATATCCAACACATTATCTGTGAACACTAGATCAAGTAGTGATGGCTCATCCCCACCCCTGGCTCTTGTTGGTTCCATTACATGTTGGTGTAGGAAATTCCCTTGTACTCAATCTAGGAATCTTGCCCCGAATGAGTCCTCACCACTGTGTGGGTCAAGATTTATCCAATCTATCTCTTTATGATTAAAGTCTCCCATAATCAAAATCCTACATTTTCTCTCCCGTGCCATGTTAACAACTGAGTTTATGACTTCAATAGTACCTATATGACTTTCCTCATAAATTTCAAGCCTATTTTGTTTCCTTGGTGGGTTGCATACAACAGTTATTATAATGCTCTCTGACCCAGTATTTATGCGAGCAACAAGAATTTCTCTGAACTCACTTTCTATAGCCAAGTTTATTTCTTCAACTTGAATCCTCTCACTTATGAGCAGTGCTATCCCTCCACCAGTCCTCTCAGATCTTTCAACCCTTAGTATTCTGAAGCCCTTAGGAAAAACTGTGACACTGTTTATGTCCTCACTCAACTTAGTCTCTGTAATTGCTACTATATCTGCCTTACTGTTGTGAATCCTATGTTTTAATTCTACTGCCTTACCAGCTAATCCATCAGCATTTGTGTATAACAATCTTAATGAGGCCCCATCCCCTGATCTTCTGTCATTATCTTCTTTATCTCCCCTTTGTCTGGAAGTATTCTGTAACGAAAATTTTTCTTCTCTTCTTCATTTCTCTCATCATTTAACCTTTTTGCCTCTTGCAACAAGTTTTTGATCTTTCCCATCTCTTCCTGTGTTCTGTATCGTCTAATGAACACTTCTTTGCACTCTTGAAGGTCTTTTAGACTTTTTTTTCTCAACAATATTTCCCTACATGTCTCCCCTCTCTCAAAGGTTACTTTTGTTGGTCTCGGCTTTCCTTCCCTCGAATATTTACCTAGTTGGTGTATGTTTACAATATCCTCAGGACCACATACTACTCCAAGCTTTCTTATCAGGTCTACAACGTTAGCTTTATTTTCTTCAAGTCTCCCCTGCCATGTTGGCTCCTGGGATTCCCTTATGCCTGAGATTACCACTGTCTTCTCCTTATCAAGTGCCTGTCTGATAAGTGGGTTTGCCCTTTCCATCACAACGTCTTTCATTTTTTCGATTACTGTCTCTTTATAGTCAACTGTTTGTATGTTTTCCAGTGCCACCACCTTTACAGCCTCTTTTACTGCCACATTCCCCTTTAGTGCATCAGCAAAGGACGTTTTCATGGCATCATTTTCCATATTCAGCTCCTGGAACTCTTTTCTGAACTGTTCAATGTTTTCCTTAATCTGAACATTCCAAGCAGCAATCTCGTCTCTCTCAGAAGAGAGCAGTGAACTAACATCTAATTCCTTTAGGTTGTCATTCAGCTGTTTGTTTTTATCTTCTTGTTCGTGTGTGTGTGTGTTTGTGTGTGTGTGTGTGTGTGTGTGTGTGTGTGTGTGTGTGTGTGTGTGACTACCTAATTGTATTTACGGGAAAGAGCCCAAAGCTCGTATCTTCCCGTCTCCTGATCGGTTCCATTTTGTACTTAGTGATACTTATCATACCTGTCCTTAAAACTATGGATTGAGATAGCATTAACTACCTCCTCGCTTAGCAGATTCCAATTATCAACTACTCTTACACTGAAAAAGTATTTCCTTACATCCTGCAAAGAAGTTTTCTTACGAAGCTTCAAACTATGACCTCTAGTTCTATAGCCAGCCATATCAAAATATCGATCCCTATAAACTCTATCATAACCATGAAGGAATTTAAAGACTGTCATCATATCCCCCCTCAATTATCTAGCTTCGAGTGATAGTAAGTCTAATTCCATCAGCCTCTCATCATAACTGAGATTGCGTATTTCTGGCACCAGTTTCATGGCATGTCTTTGAACTTTTTCAAGCTTAGCTATGTGCTTTTTCAAGTGTGGATTCCAAAAGGGGCTGCATATTCGAGTTTTGGCCTAACATAGGTTACATAAATATTTCTGAACATTTCCTTGTCCATGTGCCTGAAGGCTACCCTTACATTTGATAAGAATGCATATGCTGCCCTTACTATGCCATTTATATGTATTTCTGGAGACAAATATGCCAATGTGTTTATTCTTAGATCTCTCTCATTTTCTCTCTTGAATTGTACTCCAGCCACCGAGTAGTCAAGCTTGGGCCTTCTTGCACTTGTACCCATTCTCATTACCTTACATTTTGAAGTATTGAATTTCAATAGCCACTTTTCTGATCACTCATGCAGACTATTTAGATCTTCCTGAAGTTCTCTACCATTGTTCTCGTTTCCTACTTTCTTCACAATCTTTGCATCATCTGCAAACATATTCATGAATGAATTTACAAACTCTGGTAGGTCATTTACATATACAATGAACAAAAATGACCCTTAAACTGAACCCTTGTGGAACTCCCCTACTAACTCTTCTCCATTCAGACACTGAGTGTCTCACCCTAACCCTCTGTTCCCTTCCTTCTAAGTAAGTTTTAATCCATTCCAAGACATTTCCACCCATTCTAGCCATTGCTTACAGCTTCCTAATAAGTCTCCCATGTGGAACAGTGTCAAATGCTTTCTGGAAGTCTAGGAATATTCAATCGGCCCAGCCCTCTCTTTCCTGTAAGATTTGGCTTACCTCATCATAAAATTCTAATAAGTTTGTTACTGTTGATCTACCTTCTCTGAAGCCATGTTGCCTCACTGACATAAAGTTGAAGGATTCCAAGTGAAGAGAGATATGTTTTCTTAGTAGTTTCTCCATAACTTTGCAAACTATTCTGGTCAAGGAAACTGGTCTATAGTTCAGAGCGGTATCTCTCCCCCCCTTTTTGAAGATAGGTATCATATTTGCTTGTTTCCAGCATCTTGGAATCTCCCCTGACTCCAGTGACTTTTTAAATTTGATACATAGTGCCACTGATACTGAGTTTGCACATTTTTTAAGTACACGAGGGGATATGTCATCAGGACCTATAGCTTTATGAACATCTAACTCCATCAGCGCATTGCATACCTTTGTGGCTGCAAGGTTGATGTTCTCTAATACCGGCCCTTGAGCTTCTATCTCTTCAATCTGTGGGGGTGGGGTATTTTCTGTTGTAGATACTGACTGAAACTCCTTGTTCAATTCTTTGCATATCTCTTCGTCCATCTCAGTGATGCTTCCATCTGCTCTCTTTAGCCTTAAAACCTGTTCTTTTGCCTTCAGTTTTCTTCTGATAAAGCTGTGGAAAAGCTTGGGATTTTCTTTAGCCTTCCTGGTGATGTCCCTCTCATAGTCTCTCTCTGCCTCTCTTCTTTTACTTAGGTAGTCATTTCTTGCTCTTTTGTAGGTTTGCCAGGCATTTATGTTTTTTCTCCTCCTTTACCTTTTCCAGCATTTGTCTCTCAACTCCTTAGCTCTTTTACACTCATTATCGAACCATTTCTCTCTGGTGTGAATTACACCTACTTTGGTGACAGGTATGCAGCAATCTACTATCTTCCCATATTTCTCACAAAAGATGTCGTACATTTCTTGTAGAGATTTGTTGTAAAATAAGGTTCTCCAGTCAATAACTGCAAAAAGCTCATTCATTTGGATGTAATCTCCTTTCGGATAGTTCCTCCTCATGTCCCCAGTGCCTCTACTCTCAGGCAGATTATCTTCAGTGATATACTCCATCAACAACACACTGTGGTCACTCTTTCCAATTGGTGGTTAATACTCATCTTTTTCAATATCCAACACATTATCTGTGAATACTAGATCAAGTAGTGATGGCTCATCCCCACCCCTGGCCCTCATTTGTTCCATTACATGTTGGTGTAGGAAATTCCCTTGTACGCAATCTAGGAATCTTGCACCGAATGAGTCCTCACCACTGTGTGGGTCAAGATTTATCCAATCTATCTCTTTATGATTAAAATCTCCCATAATCAAAATCCTACATTTTCTCTCCCGTGCCATGTTAACAACTGAGTTTATGACTTCAATAGTACCTATATGACTTTCCTCATAAACTTCTAGCCTATTCTGGTTTCTTGGTGGGTTATATACAACAGTTAATATAATGCTCTCTGACCCAGTATTTATGCGAGCAACAAGAAATTCCTTGAACTCACTTTCTATAGCCAAGTTTATTTCTTCAACTTAAATCCTTTCACTTATGAGCAGTGCTATCCCTCCACCAGTCCTCTCAGATCTTACAACCCTTAATATTCTGAAGCAATTAGGAAAATCTCTGACACTGTTTATGTCCACACTCGTATGTATGTATGTATGTATGTGATTACCTAATTGTTATTACCTAATTGTGTTTACGGGAAAGAGCCCAAAGCTCGTATCTTCCCGTCTCCTGATCGGTTCCATTTTAGACTTAGTGATACTTATCGTACCTGTCCTTAAAACTATGGATTGAGATAGCATTAACTACCTCCTCGCTTAGCGAATTCCAATTATCAACTACTCTTACACTGAAAAAGTATTTCCTTACATCCTGCAAAGAAGTTTTCTTACGAAGCTTCAAACTATGACCTCTAGTTCTATAGCCAGCCATATCAAAATATCGATCCCTATCCACTCTATCATAACCATGAAGGAATTTAAAGACTGTCACCATATCCCCCCTCACTCTTCTAGCTTCGAGTGATGGTAAGTCTAATTCCCTCAGTCTCTCATCATAACTGAGATTGCGTATTTCTGGCACCAGTTTCGTGGCATGTCTTTGAACTTTTTCAAGCTTAGCTATGTGCTTTTTCAAGTGCGGATTCCAAAAGGGGGCTGCATATTCGAGTTTTGGCCTCACATAGGTTACATAAATATTTCTGAACATTTCCTTGTCCATGTGCCTGAAGGCTACCCTTACATTTGATAAGAATGCATATGCTGCCCTTACTATGCCATTTATATGTATTTCTGGAGACAAATCTGCCAGTATGTTTACTCCTAGATCTCTCTCATTTTCTGTCTCTTGAAGTTGTACTCCAGCCACCGAGTAGTCAAGCTTGGGCCTTCTTGCACTTGTACCCATTCTCATTACCTTACATTTTGAAGTATTGAATTTCATTAGCCACTTTTCTGACCACTCATGCAGATTATTTAGATCCTCCTGAAGTTCTCTACCATTGTTCTCGTTTTTTACTTTCTTCACAATCTTTGCATCATCTGCAAACATATTCATGAATGAATTTACAGACTCTGGTAGGTCATTTACATATACAAAGAACAAAAGTGGCCCTAAAATTGAACCCTGTGGAACTCCACTACTAACTCTTTTCCATTCAGACACTGAGTGTCTTACTCTAACCCTCTGTTCCCTTCCTTCTAAGTAAGTTTTTATCCATTCCAAAACATTTCCACCTATTCTAGCCATTGATTGCAGCTTCCTAATAAGTCTCCCATGTGGAACAGTGTCAAATGCTTTCTGGAAGTCTAGGAATATGCAATCTGCCCAGCCCTCTCTTTCTTGTAAGATTTGGCTTACCTCATCATAAAATTCTAATAAGTTTGTTACTGTTGATCTACCTTCTCTGAAGCCATGTTGCCTCACTGACAAAAAGTTGAAGGATTCCAAGTGAAGAGAGATATGTTTCCTTAGTAGTTTCTCCATAAGTTTGCAAACTATGCTGGTCAAGGAAACTGGTCTATTGTTCAGAGCCGTATCCCTCCTTCCCTTTTTGAAGATAGGTATCACATTTGCTTGTTTCCAGCATCTTGGAATCTCCCCCGACTCCAGTGACTCCTTAAATATGATACTTAGTGCCACTGATATTGTGTTTGCGCATTTTTTAAGCACATGAGGGGATATGTCATCGAGACCTGTAGCTTTATGAACATCTAAATCCATCAGCGCTTTGCATACCTCTGTGGCTGTAAGGTTGATGTTCTCTAATACCTGCCGTTGAGCTTCTATCACTGCAATCTGAGGGGGTGGGGTATTTTCTACTGTAAATACTGACTGAAACTCCTTGTTCAATTCTTTGCACATCTCTTCATCCGTCTCAGTGATGCTTCCATCCGCTCTCTTTAGCCTTAAAACCTGTTCTTTTACCTTCAGTTTTCCTCTGATAAAGCTGTGGAAAAGCTTGGGATTTTCTTTAGCCTTCCTGGTGATGTCCCTCTCATAGTCTCTCTCTGCCTCTCTCCTTTTACTTAGGTAGTCATTTCTTGCTCTTTTGTAGGTTTGCCAGGCATTTACGTTTTTTCTCCTCCTATACCTTTTCCAGCATTTGTCTCTCCACTCCTTAGCTCTTTTACACCCATTATCGAACCATTTCTCTCTGGCATGAATTACACCTACTTTGGTGACAGGTATGTATATATGTATGTATGTATGTATGTGATTACCTAATTGTGCTTATGAGAAAGAGCCCAAACCTCCTGATCGGTTCCATTTTGCACTTAGTGATACTTATCACACCTATCCTTAAAACTATGGATTGAGATAGCATTAACAACCTCCTCGCTTAGCGAATTCCAATTATCAACTACTCTTACACTGAAAAAGTATTTCCTTACATCCTGCGAAGAAGTTTTCTTATGAAGCGTCAAACTATGACCTCTAGTTCTAGAGCCAGCCATATCAAAATATCGATCCCTATCCACTCTATCATAACCATGAAGGAATTTAAAGACTGTCACCATATCCCCCCTCAATCTTCTAGTTTCGAGTAATGGTAAGTCTAATTCTCTCAGCCTCTCATCATAACTAAGATTGCGTATTTCTGGCACCAGTTTCGTGGCATGTCTTTGAACTTTTTCAAGCTTAGCTATGTGCTTTTTCAAGTGCGGATTCCAAAAGGGGGCTGCATATTCAAGTTTTGGGCTCAGATAGGTTACATAAATATTTCTGAATATTTCCTTGTCCATGTACCTGAAAGCTACCCTTACATTTAATAAGAATGCATATGCTGCCCTTACTATGCTATTTATTAGTATTTCTGGAGACATATCTGCCAGTATGTTTACTCCTAGATCTCTCTCATTTTCTGTCACTTGAAGTTGTACTACAGCCACCGAGTAGTCAAGCTTGGGCCTTCTTGCACTTGTACCCATTCTCATTACCATACATTTTGAAGTATTGAATTTCATTAGCCACTTTTCTGATCACTCATGCAGACTATTTAGATCTTCCTGAAGTTCTCTACCATTGTTCTCGTTTTATACTTTCTTCACAATCTTTGCATCATCTGCAAACATATTCATGAATGAATTTACAAACTCTGGTAGGTCATTTACATATACAATGAACAAAAATGACCCTTAAACTGAACCCTTGTGGAACTCCCCTACTAACTCTTCTCCATTCAGACACTGAGTGTCTCACCCTAACCCTCTGTTCCCTTCCTTCTAAGTAAGTTTTAATCCATTCCAAGACATTTCCACCTATTCTAGCCATTGCTTACAGCTTCCTAATAAGTCTCCCATGTGGAACAGTGTCAAATGCTTTCTGGAAGTCTAGGAATATTCAATCGGCCCAGCCCTCTCTTTCCTGTAAGATTTGGCTTACCTCATCATAAAATTCTAATAAGTTTGTTACTGTTGATCTACCTTCTCTGAAGCCATGTTGCCTCACTGACATAAAGTTGAAGGATTCCAAGTGAAGAGAGATATGTTTTCTTAGTAGTTTCTCCATAACTTTGCAAACTATTCTGGTCAAGGAAACTGGTCTATAGTTCAGAGCGGTATCTCTCCCCCCCTTTTTGAAGATAGGTATCACATTTGCTTGTTTCCAGCATCTTGGAATCTCCCCTGACTCCAGTGACTTTTTAAATTTGATACATAGTGCCACTGATACTGAGTTTGCACATTTTTTAAGTACACGAGGGGATATGTCATCAGGACCTGTAGCTTTATGAACATCTAACTCCATCAGCGCATTGCATACCTTTGTGGCTGCAAGGTTGATGTTCTCTAATACCGGCCCTTGAGCTTCTATCTCTTCAATCTGTGGGGGTGGGGTATTTTCTGTTGTAGATACTGACTGAAACTCCTTGTTCAATTCTTTGCATATCTCTTCGTCCATCTCAGTGATGCTTCCATCTGCTCTCTTTAGCCTTAAAACCTGTTCTTTTGCCTTCAGTTTTCTTCTGATAAAGCTGTGGAAAAGCTTGGGATTTTCTTTAGCCTTCCTGGTGATGTCCCTCTCATAGTCTCTCTCTGCCTCTCTTCTTTTACTTAGGTAGTCATTTCTTGCTCTTTTGTAGGTTTGCCAGGCATTTATGTTTTTTCTCCTCCTTTACCTTTTCCAGCATTTGTCTCTCAACTCCTTAGCTCTTTTACACTCATTATCGAACCATTTCTCTCTGGTGTGAATTACACCTACTTTGGTGACAGGTATGCAGCAATCTACTATCTTCCCATATTTCTCACAAAAGATGTCGTACATTTCTTGTAGAGATTTGTTGTAAAATAAGGTTCTCCAGTCAATAACTGCAAAAAGCTCATTCATTTGGATGTAATCTCCTTTCGGATAGTTCCTCCTCATGTCCCCAGTGCCTCTACTCTCAGGCAGATTATCTTCAGTGATATACTCCATCAACAACACACTGTGGTCACTCTTTCCAATTGGTGGTTAATACTCATCTTTTTCAATATCCAACACATTATCTGTGAATACTAGATCAAGTAGTGATGGCTCATCCCCACCCCTGGCCCTCATTTGTTCCATTACATGTTGGTGTAGGAAATTCCCTTGTACGCAATCTAGGAATCTTGCACCGAATGAGTCCTCACCACTGTGTGGGTCAAGATTTATCCAATCTATCTCTTTATGATTAAAATCTCCCATAATCAAAATCCTACATTTTCTCTCCCGTGCCATGTTAACAACTGAGTTTATGACTTCAATAGTACCTATATGACTTTCCTCATAAACTTCTAGCCTATTCTGGTTTCTTGGTGGGTTATATACAACAGTTAATATAATGCTCTCTGACCCAGTATTTATGCGAGCAACAAGAAATTCCTTGAACTCACTTTCTATAGCCAAGTTTATTTCTTCAACTTAAATCCTTTCACTTATGAGCAGTGCTATCCCTCCACCAGTCCTCTCAGATCTTACAACCCTTAATATTCTGAAGCAATTAGGAAAATCTCTGACACTGTTTATGTCCACACTCGTATGTATGTATGTATGTATGTGATTACCTAATTGTTATTACCTAATTGTGTTTACGGGAAAGAGCCCAAAGCTCGTATCTTCCCGTCTCCTGATCGGTTCCATTTTAGACTTAGTGATACTTATCGTACCTGTCCTTAAAACTATGGATTGAGATAGCATTAACTACCTCCTCGCTTAGCGAATTCCAATTATCAACTACTCTTACACTGAAAAAGTATTTCCTTACATCCTGCAAAGAAGTTTTCTTACGAAGCTTCAAACTATGACCTCTAGTTCTATAGCCAGCCATATCAAAATATCGATCCCTATCCACTCTATCATAACCATGAAGGAATTTAAAGACTGTCACCATATCCCCCCTCACTCTTCTAGCTTCGAGTGATGGTAAGTCTAATTCCCTCAGTCTCTCATCATAACTGAGATTGCGTATTTCTGGCACCAGTTTCGTGGCATGTCTTTGAACTTTTTCAAGCTTAGCTATGTGCTTTTTCAAGTGCGGATTCCAAAAGGGGGCTGCATATTCGAGTTTTGGCCTCACATAGGTTACATAAATATTTCTGAACATTTCCTTGTCCATGTGCCTGAAGGCTACCCTTACATTTGATAAGAATGCATATGCTGCCCTTACTATGCCATTTATATGTATTTCTGGAGACAAATCTGCCAGTATGTTTACTCCTAGATCTCTCTCATTTTCTGTCTCTTGAAGTTGTACTCCAGCCACCGAGTAGTCAAGCTTGGGCCTTCTTGCACTTGTACCCATTCTCATTACCTTACATTTTGAAGTATTGAATTTCATTAGCCACTTTTCTGACCACTCATGCAGATTATTTAGATCCTCCTGAAGTTCTCTACCATTGTTCTCGTTTTTTACTTTCTTCACAATCTTTGCATCATCTGCAAACATATTCATGAATGAATTTACAGACTCTGGTAGGTCATTTACATATACAAAGAACAAAAGTGGCCCTAAAATTGAACCCTGTGGAACTCCACTACTAACTCTTTTCCATTCAGACACTGAGTGTCTTACTCTAACCCTCTGTTCCCTTCCTTCTAAGTAAGTTTTTATCCATTCCAAAACATTTCCACCTATTCTAGCCATTGATTGCAGCTTCCTAATAAGTCTCCCATGTGGAACAGTGTCAAATGCTTTCTGGAAGTCTAGGAATATGCAATCTGCCCAGCCCTCTCTTTCTTGTAAGATTTGGCTTACCTCATCATAAAATTCTAATAAGTTTGTTACTGTTGATCTACCTTCTCTGAAGCCATGTTGCCTCACTGACAAAAAGTTGAAGGATTCCAAGTGAAGAGAGATATGTTTCCTTAGTAGTTTCTCCATAAGTTTGCAAACTATGCTGGTCAAGGAAACTGGTCTATTGTTCAGAGCCGTATCCCTCCTTCCCTTTTTGAAGATAGGTATCACATTTGCTTGTTTCCAGCATCTTGGAATCTCCCCCGACTCCAGTGACTCCTTAAATATGATACTTAGTGCCACTGATATTGTGTTTGCGCATTTTTTAAGCACATGAGGGGATATGTCATCGAGACCTGTAGCTTTATGAACATCTAAATCCATCAGCGCTTTGCATACCTCTGTGGCTGTAAGGTTGATGTTCTCTAATACCTGCCGTTGAGCTTCTATCACTGCAATCTGAGGGGGTGGGGTATTTTCTACTGTAAATACTGACTGAAACTCCTTGTTCAATTCTTTGCACATCTCTTCATCCGTCTCAGTGATGCTTCCATCCGCTCTCTTTAGCCTTAAAACCTGTTCTTTTACCTTCAGTTTTCCTCTGATAAAGCTGTGGAAAAGCTTGGGATTTTCTTTAGCCTTCCTGGTGATGTCCCTCTCATAGTCTCTCTCTGCCTCTCTCCTTTTACTTAGGTAGTCATTTCTTGCTCTTTTGTAGGTTTGCCAGGCATTTACGTTTTTTCTCCTCCTATACCTTTTCCAGCATTTGTCTCTCCACTCCTTAGCTCTTTTACACCCATTATCGAACCATTTCTCTCTGGCATGAATTACACCTACTTTGGTGACAGGTATGTATATATGTATGTATGTATGTATGTGATTACCTAATTGTGCTTATGAGAAAGAGCCCAAACCTCCTGATCGGTTCCATTTTGCACTTAGTGATACTTATCACACCTATCCTTAAAACTATGGATTGAGATAGCATTAACAACCTCCTCGCTTAGCGAATTCCAATTATCAACTACTCTTACACTGAAAAAGTATTTCCTTACATCCTGCGAAGAAGTTTTCTTATGAAGCGTCAAACTATGACCTCTAGTTCTAGAGCCAGCCATATCAAAATATCGATCCCTATCCACTCTATCATAACCATGAAGGAATTTAAAGACTGTCACCATATCCCCCCTCAATCTTCTAGTTTCGAGTAATGGTAAGTCTAATTCTCTCAGCCTCTCATCATAACTAAGATTGCGTATTTCTGGCACCAGTTTCGTGGCATGTCTTTGAACTTTTTCAAGCTTAGCTATGTGCTTTTTCAAGTGCGGATTCCAAAAGGGGGCTGCATATTCAAGTTTTGGGCTCAGATAGGTTACATAAATATTTCTGAATATTTCCTTGTCCATGTACCTGAAAGCTACCCTTACATTTAATAAGAATGCATATGCTGCCCTTACTATGCTATTTATTAGTATTTCTGGAGACATATCTGCCAGTATGTTTACTCCTAGATCTCTCTCATTTTCTGTCACTTGAAGTTGTACTACAGCCACCGAGTAGTCAAGCTTGGGCCTTCTTGCACTTGTACCCATTCTCATTACCATACATTTTGAAGTATTGAATTTCATTAGCCACTTTTCTGATCACTCATGCAGACTATTTAGATCTTCCTGAAGTTCTCTACCATTGTTCTCGTTTTATACTTTCTTCACAATCTTTGCATCATCTGCAAACATATTCATGAATGAATTTACAGACTCTGGTAGGTCATTTACATATACAAGGAACAAAAATGGCCCTAAAACTGAACCCTGTGGAACTCCACTACTAACTCTTCTCCATGCACTCACTGAGTGTCTTACCTACCCTCTGTTCCTTTCCTTCTAAGTAAGTTTTTATCCATTCCAAGACATTTCCAACTATTCTAGCCATTGCTTGCAGCTTCCTAATAAGTCTCCCATGTGGAACAGTGTCAAATGCTTTCTGGAAGTCTAGGAATATGCAGTCTGCCCAGCCCTCTCTTTCCTGTAAGATTTGGCTTACCTCATCATAAAATTCTCATAAGTTTGTTACTGTTGATCTACCTTCTCTGAAGCCATGTATGTATAGTATATATATATATATATATATATATATATATATATATATATATATATATATATATATATATATATATATATATATATATATATATAAGAATCATTTTTACCCCAACCGGGACTTGAACCTAGGACACATAATTACTGTGCCAAGGCTCTAACAACTACACCAAAGAAGGTCTAAAAGTGGAACCAACCTTACATCAAAACTGCTATACTAGGAATGAACACATCTATCTGAATGACTTTTTGTTCATATTACAGCTTCTCCCAACCTCACTTTTGGCTTTGTTTTCGAATTTAATTCAAATTCCTATCTGATTAGGTAGGTTTCTCTTTCTGACCTTCTGTGGTGTAGTTGGTAGCGCCTTGGCATAGTATTTATGTGTCCTAGGTTCAAGTTTCAGTAGTGGTAAAAATTATTCATGTTTTCACATATGGTAATGTGCTTATTTGATATATATATATATATATATATATATATATATATATATATATATATATATATATATATATATATATATATATATATATATATATATATATATATATATATATATATATGATATACATATATATATATATATATATATATATATATATATATATATATATATATATATATATATATATATATATATATATATATATATATATATATATATATATATATATATATATATATATATAGATTTATATAAATATATATATATATATATATATATATATATATATATATATATATATATATATATATATATATATATATATATATATATAAACACACACACACAAATATTGAAATCTCCTTTGTAAGGGAAGTGGTGAAGTCAAAACAAACATTCCCCAGAAGCCAAGCATAACTTCATCATATCTCTTATCTCCGTGAGGATAAAGGATTACCTCAATTCCCCCTACCACCCTTCTTGGTTCATCCATTGAGTAAGTGGGCTAGGATATTCTGCTATGAAGCCATACAGCCGCAGCTGGTTCACCCCCAAATCTTTATTACATTGTAACCTCCCACAGCTTCATCACATTGTAATCCTCCACAGCCACCCATCCTAGCTTACTGTTTTAGCAGCTGCGAGAAACCCCTTGAGGTCATATTACCTTTATAAAATTTTTCTCCACCCGTTCTTATTCTAATCTTCTGAACCTTGTTTTCCCTGCTCCACTCTCATACCATATGCATCCAGTGCTCTCTTCACTACATCCATTCATCTCATCCAAGATCTTTGATTTGGCCTTACTCCAGTTACTTATGCTCTCCACACTCTCATTGCTGGTCGTTCATTGTTCATTCTTTCAACATACCCAAATCTTTTAAGTACTCTTTAATGTAATTTATCTGACAGCCTTCCTTCAACACACGTTTTCTGCCTCACTTCCTCATTTTTCACTTTATTTATTTTAGATGCATCTATCATGCTTCTTAAACAGCTCAACTCCATTACATTTATCTTGATCTTATCATTCCCTTTGATTTCCAAGTCTGTAGTGTAATGGCAAGGAACACTTATATACACTTCCTACGAATCATCAAACTATGACCTCTAGTTCTAGAGCCAGCCATATCAAAATATTGATCCCTATCCACTCTGTTAAATCCATGAAGGAATTTGATAGACGTCACCAGCCCCCCTGATTTTTCTTGCTTGGAGTGATGGTAAAACTAATTCCCTCGACTTCTCCTCATAACTGAGGTTGTGTATATCTGGCACCAGTTTCGTAGCATATCTCTGAACTTTTTGCAACTTATTAATATGACTTTTCAAGTGCAAATTCCAAAAAGATGCTGCATGTTAAAGCTTTGACCTAACATAAGTTACTAAAATATTTCTGAGCATTTCCTTGTCCATGTGTCTGAAAGGTACCCTTACATTTGCTATAAACAAGACAAAAACAAAAAACATATGCAGTCTTTACTATGCCAATCATTTCATTTCTGGAGACAAATCTGCCTATATGTTTACTCCTAGAGCTCTCTCATTCACTGTCTCTTGAAGTTTTGCACCTGCTATTGAGCAACCAAGCTTGCACCTTCTCACACTTGTACCCATTTTCCTTACCTTAAGGGGGGTTTACACGGTCAAACGGTTCGTCGAACATGGTTCGACAGACAAGTGTTTGAAGTGATGTTCGAACGTGTGAACGGGGTATTTGGTTATCGAACACGTTTGTCAAAAGTGTTCGACAACCAAATACCCTGTTCGAACATCACTTCAAACACTTGTCTGTCGAACCGCATTCGACGAACCGTTTGATGGTGTAAACCTCCCTTAAGAATCAGGCTCACCGATCTTACCAAGCCTCTCCTTCCGATTTAACTCACTCTGCTTTTATTATAGCTAGGAATCACTGTACAGCTCAGATTCGAAGGTCTAAGGCTTCCTTTATAAGAAGGAAAGTTGATGACCTTAACTCCTCTCCCACTGACAAATGCTTCTGGTCCTTAGCCAAAAGCTTCTGTAACTCAAGCTTTCCCCCTCTCATTCGTTCTGATGGTTCAATAGCTTGCTCTCCCACTGACAAAGCCACTCTCTTAGGCTCTCATTTTTCTGCCAACTCTTCTATCAACGATTCCAGAGCACCTGTTCCTCAGTCTTTTCCCCTCTCTAACCCTATGCCCTCCCTTATCCTTTCTTCATGCAAAGTTCATAAGGTTCTTCGCTCACTAAAGACAAACAAGGCATCTGGTCCCAATGGTATCCCTGCAAGGTTCCTTAAGGAGTTTGCAGATGAACTGGTTCCCCTGCTTTGCCATCTTTTTCGCCTCATTCTGTCAACCAGTATCTATCCTTCATCTTGGAAGCATGCTCTAGTTCAACCTGTTCCTTCTAACTACCAACCTATTGCTCTAACCTCCTCTATTGCTAAAGTTTTCGAAACTTTGCTCAATGCTCACTTCTTGAAACGCCTTGAATCTAACTCACTATCTCCGATCACCAGTATGGCTTCCGCAAGGCAAGATCCACTGCTGATCTCCTGTCCTATCTTACTCATGTATGGTCATCTTCTCTGAGGAACTATGGGGAATCCTTTGTCGTCGCCCTTGATATCTCTAAGGCTTTTGACAGAGTCTGGCACAAGGCTCTGTTGGCCAAACTCCCTGCCTATGGCTTTACCCCCTCTTTCTGTTCTCTTATTTCCAGTTTTCTTACTGACCGTTCTATATCTGTAGTTGTTGATGGCACAACATCTAGCCCTTTCTCTGTTTCCAGTGGTATTCCACAGGGCTCTGTTCTTTCACCAACTCTCTTCCTTCTCTTCATCAATTATCTTCTACAATCCCCATCTTCCTCTCTTCTTCATGCCTTTGCCGATGATTCTACCCTTCACTTTTCCTCTGCCTTTTCTTCACAACCTTCATCTGTTACTCGTAATCAATCTCGTATCACTCTTTCTTCTACTCTTAACTCCGATTTGCAGAGAGTATCTGAATGGGGCGCTCAAAATTTAGTTAAATTCAATGCCTCCAAGACACAGTTTCTGGCTATCTCTATTTTAAAAAACAAACCAGTTTTTATATATGGCGATTTTAATGCTGATCAACTAAAAAGAGAAAATAAAATGAGTAGACTTATGAAGACTTTAAATCTTGAACAGATTATAAATAAACCAACTAGAATTACTCCCACTTCAGTTTCCCAAATCGATCTAGTAATAACAAACTCCAAACATATGATAACTAAGTGTGACGTAATGCCAAGCCCTATAGCAGACCACGAGGAAATTGTAACGTCCCTAAATATTCGCAAATCAAAGAGACAACCAATCTTTAAAACATTCAGATGCTTAAGAAATTATTCACAAGAATTACTTTGTAGTTTACTTATGAATGAAGTACATAAATTAAATGAAATTCTATATACCGATAATATAAATATACAAGTAAGAATTTTAACCCGTGTCTTATCATCATGTATAGATCGATGTGCACCACTCGTGACAAGAGAAATATTTCGTCCCCCCGCTCCTTGGATAACAGATGACATAAAAAACATTATGAAAGAAAGAGACAAACTACAAAATGAAGTAAAACTACAAAGAGATAATATCCCTTTAAGAGAAAAGTTTACAGAGCAAAAGAAACAAGTAAAATCATTATTAAGTAACAGTAAGAAACAGTATTACAAAAATGAATTTCAAAACGCTAAAGGCAATATCTCTGATACATGGAAAATTGCTAAAACCATGCTTTCCAATAACTGTAATAAAAGTAGTAACATATCAATTATACCCGATGAGGTAGATGTAAGTGCTAAAGCAGAAGAGTTCAATAATTTTTTCGCTGAAGTGGGGAAAAAAACTTTGAAAAAACAAAAAAAGAAATAATAAATGAAATCAATAATAGTAATGGTGGTAATAATAATGATGATGGTAGTAGTAATAATAATAGTAATGTTGATAATGGTGTAAATAATAATGATGGTAGTAGTAATGGTAATGATAATAGTGATGATGGTAGTAATAATAATAATAATAATGTTAATTTTGAAGAACATAGTGCATTCAATAGAAGTAATGATGTCTTTAACCCTACTACAGTAGATTGTAATACAGTAATCTTAGTAATAAAAAATCTGAAAGACTCTAATGCATATGGATCAGATGGAATTTGTTTTCGTTTTATTAGAGATTCATTATTTATAATAGCATATTATCTGACGGTAATAATCAATACTTCCATAGTTACCAATATTTACCCAGATTTATGGAAAAATCCCCATGTAATTCCTGGTTTTAAAAATGGAAATCCTGACAACGTCTCTAATCTATAGACCAATCTCTTTACTACCAATTTTATCCAAGATACTTGAAAAGATTGTTGCAAATCAGTTAAGTGAGTTTCTTGAAAAAAATAAACTTATTGCAAAAAGTCAACACGGTTTCAGGCCAAAATTATCAACTGAAACTGCCTTATTGAAAATATCAGATGAAATATACAAAAACATAGATAATAAGAAAATATCATTGCTACTACTACTCGATATTTCTAAAGCTTTTGATAGTGTTAACCATACTATTTTATTAGAAAAATGCAAAAAAATGAACATTGACCCAAGCTGGTTCGAGAACTATTTAAAAAACCGCTACCAGTCAATCAGAATAAAAGATGTAGTTTCAAGTCGCAAGAAGGTATTGTTTGGGGTCCCTCAGGGATCGATCCTAGGACCTATACTTTTTCTAATATATGTAAACGATCTAGTAAAATATTTACCTAACTGTTATGTCATTCAATATGCTGACGATACTCAAATCTTAATTGAAGGAGAAATTAATGATTTAGAAAATATTATTCGTAGAGCAGAAGAAATTTTATATATGGCTAAACGTTATTTTCTAAAAAATGGTCTGTTACTTAATGAAACTAAAACCCAATCTATTCTTATCGGATCCAGACAATTATTATCAGAAGTTGATGACAATCTTCATATAAATTTTAACGGTAATATCATTAAGCCAATGAACTCGGTAAAGAACCTAGGTGTCTATTTTGACAGTTACATGAATTTTGAAATGCATATAGATGAAATTTATAAAAAAGTAATGGGTACTCTAATATATCTAAATAGGGTAAAAGACTCATTTGAAACATCAACTCGTATAATAATTGTCCAGTCCTTAGCTATGAGTTTAATAAATTACTGTCTCAAAGTTTGGGGATGTACAAATAAGACTCAATTACAAAGAATACAAAAGTTACAAAGCTTTGCAGCACGAGTGGCTGTTGGCAATGTAAGAAAATACGAGCACATCTCTCCTGTTTTAAAAGATCTAGAATGGATAAAGATTAGAGATAAATATGTCTTTGATATATGTACCTTTGTATTTAATATACTAAGAAACAATCTTCCTGATTGCTTGTATAATTTTTCTACAGTAAGCTCAGTTACCGGGTTAACTACCCGTCAAGGGGAAGATTTATTAGTACGAAGGACTAATACTGATATTGGCTCAAGAGATATAAACATTCGTGGACCTCATTTATATAATCAGCTTCCCAGAGAACTAAAAAATGCTGGTTCAGTGTATACTTTTAAATATAATCTTAAGAAGTTACTCTTAAAGGAAGATTTTACTTGTAATTTTTAATGGTACACTCATCTTTATGATTTGTTTGTTTTAGTATGTCTATATCGTACACCTCAGATGTCTATCTGGAATATATATGTATCTTATTTGAATACCCAATGTACTTTGGAAATAAAGGTTTATTATTATTATTATTATTATTATCTTCTTCTCCTCCTGATAACCCTATTGTCTTCGGAACTAATGAAATTTACCCTCTTAACTCTATCAATATATTAGGAATCCATATAGCCTATAACTTGTCTTGGAGGAATCACATAATCCAAATTTCTAAATCCTCATCCAAAAAATTGGAGGTTTTGTTTCGTTTTCGTCATTACTTTTCCTCATTGCAGTTACTTAAAATTTACAAAGGTCTTATCAGCCCCTGCTTAGAATACTGCTCACACATCTGGGGTGCTTCTTCCTTTACTTATCTTCTTGATAGGGTTGAATCTAAGGCAGTCAGACTCATTAATGATCCTTCTCTTACTTCTAACCTGGATTCTCTCTCTCTTCACCGTAAGGTATCTTCCTTTTCGCTTTTCTATCGCTACTACTTCCATCGCTGCTCTGATGAGTTGGCGAGTTGCATCCCTCCTCCACTGCCGAGGCCGCGTAACACTCGCCAAGCGGCCTCATCTCACAGGTACTGTGTGGAGATTTGTAGTTCGCGGATTGGTCGGTGCAGCGACTGCTTCTTCCCATCTACCTCCAGACTCTGGAACTCTCTTCCTCCTTCTGTCTTTCCTAATTCTTATGACCTTTCATCCTTCAAAAAGCAGATCTATCGTCATCTCAGAGCCTAGTCCTCCATATCTCTGGGTCCTCTTTACCTTGATTGTTTTTTTTCTGTCTGTCGTTTTCCTTTGTGTGACATTACCTCATCTCTGCCTTGCCCTTAACCTTTTTCTTTTCCTTCGTCTTGGTATTTTCTCGTGCCCGGGCCTTTGTTGATGAGGGCAGTTTCTGCCTGTTCCGGTGTCACTTTTAAAAAAACAAAAAAGATACCCCTTTAATTAGTGTTAAGTTTTCTATTGCACACTCAGGAAGTGTTTTCTATTATTAAGTTTGACAATCATAAATAGTATGTTTTTATCCATAAATAGTATGTTTTGATCCTTCATATTAGGGTTTTGATCCTTTTATTAAATATTTCAGTATTATCCAGTATTACTGACTGTTCTCATGTCATTTATATATTTTGTTCAGTTTTAGAATTTACACTACTCTGCAAAATGGCGTAACGAAATAAAAGCAGTTGCAGTATAGTTGTGTATACATATCCTCCCCACATCATCTCTATAACATTAACGACGAGAATGGGATATGTATTATAATGACTACACATCATACACAATTATAGAGCTTTTCAACCATCTACTTATCTTGAACAGGTAAGAAATATAACAAGTTACTCAAACGACAAAAATTCGCGGAGAAAACTGCCTAGCACAAATTAACCCTTATACTACGACCTAATAGAGAACTGTTTAATTTGCTGGGCAGAATGGCGCCAGACACACAAAATCTATTTCTAATTTTTACAGGCTATAGTATACTAATACAGCTAACTTAAAAATGACAAGAGAAGTTCCAAATCTTGCGCATATTTTCCAAAAGAATTGGGGAATCGTATATTCAAAAGTAAATTCGGAATAAAAATAACATAGCTCTCTCTGGCTTACCCCCACTGCTTCATCACATGGCAACTTCCCTCATAGCATCCACACACAGTTCGTTGAGGTAGTGGGTGTGAAAAATCCCTTTGCCCTGCCACCTATTCACAATCTTCCCCCACTAATTCCTGTGTCTTGCACGCTCTCTTTCCTGTTCCACTGACATTTCATGTGCATTCAAAGCCCCTTTAATCCCATCCATCCATCTCAATCTAGGTCTTCCTCTTGGACTAATTCCAACCACTTATGCACTCCACACTCCATTTTCTCTTTGTTCACTCCATCTATTCTAGATGAACCAATTATACTTCATAAGCACCTTATCTTCAGTACATTCAACTTGGTTTTTTTTATTTTATCCTCTCTTACATTTCAAGTCTCTGCTTCATTCATTGATGTCAGCACAATAACACCTTTATATATCCTTCCCTTTGCTTTCATTTCCATATACCTATTCCTTATTACACTTTTCTATCCACCTGAACAGTTACTTTCTTTCTTCACTCTGTGACTTACCTTGGCAGCCACTCATCCATTCCTTGATACGTGCAACCCCAGATACTTAAATCATTCAACCTCTTCAAGCAATATCCCCATTCACTTCCACATTCAGTCTACCGACATGAACACTCCTCGTACATCTAATGACTTTATTTTTACCATTATTCACTTTCATCTTCTATCCTTCACACACCCTACCAAAGTCAGTAAATAAATTATTCATTTCATTCTCAGTATCAACCACCAGTGCTGTGTAATCTGCAAATAGCAATTAGTTCAATTTCCACAACCTTCCCTGCTCATCCATTTATTCCAAGCCTCTGTCTAATACTCATGCTTTTACTTCTCTTAACTCTCCATCCATATACAGATTAAACAACCACGACGACATTACACAACCTTGATGTGTTTTTGAAGTCACCTAAAACTAATCACTCTTACCATTCCTGACTCTCATACATGCCCTATTATTCATGTAAATACTCTCCACTACAGTCAACAAACTTCCATTTATTCCATACAGTCAAACACAGTTCGCAACGCCTTTCTTTCAACCCTGCTATAGGCTTATTGAAGTCCATAAAAGCCCAAAATGTGTCCCTACTTTTCTCTAAGAGTTTCTCACACACTTATCTTACCACAAACACCTGATCTACACATCCCCTTCTTCTCCTGAATTATTCCTCTCCAATCAATCTTTCAGTACCTTCCCTATTTCTCTCAGCTAACACTCTTCAACATACTTACCAACTACACTCAACAAACCGATTCCTCTAAAACTACTACACTCATACTTATCTCCTTTTCTTTTATAAAGTGGAACTACACATGCAATCCTCCAATCAACTGAGACCTTCCCTTTCCTAAAACATCCATTTAGCATCCTAACCATCCTTTCCACTATTACCTGCCCACCTTTTGACAAGTGGTTTACTTGCTTTCATTACTTTCAATACCAAATGTGCCTCCACTTTTGTTATTTTTCTATCATTCTCATCTCCCAAATTGGCATTCTTCATGCATTTCCCACACACACAATCTCTGCCTCTCTGTCATATTCCTCATTTAGCAATTCCTTGAAATACTCAGCCCATCTCTCTCTCACTTTTATTACGTCTACTAGCATTTGTCCATCTGCTCCATTCATTCTCTCTTCCCTCCCAGACTTACCTTTCCTAACTCTTTCCTTTGCCTTCCAAAACATCTTTTTATTCTTTTAATATAATCAGGCAAGCTGCTAATCTACCTTACATCTTCTTCTCTCTTTTCCTCCCTCACCACGCACTTCGCTAGCCTCTTCTTTGCACTACACCTTTCATATGCCCCATTACCTACCTGCAATCATGCCTTCTTTTCAGCTATTGCTGCACTCCCCTCCTAATTCCACCATTCACTACCTATCCTTTTACTGCCACCTGTTACTCTCCATTCACACACTGCCCCTGCACACTTCAAAACTTCCTCATTGAAACAACTCCATTCTTCTTCCACTACCTCCTCCACTTTCATTTTTTCTACATTCTACACATTCCTCAGATTAGCCTTATGCTCACATTCTTTCTCTTTCTTATATAGTTCACTTACTTTTAGAACCTCTCTTCTTCTCAGTACTTTCACTTTCAATGCTCTTCCAATCAACCTCCTGTCCACCACAACATAATCCACTGATGCTCTGTCCACTACTCTTCCATTATCTACTCTGACCCACAAATACTTGTGTACATTTTTTTTTTAAATACAGTATTAGCAATCAACATCTCTCTCAATGCACATATCAATTATTTTCTGTCCTCTCTAATTCCTACCAGATACTCCATACTTCACAATTATACCATTTACTGGCTCATTCCCTACTCTAGCATTCAAATCTCCCATCAACACCACAATCACATTTATTCCCAAGTCTTCCACACACACTCATTCAATTTCATCCAGAATTCTTCTCTTTCTTCCTCACTTCTTGCACTGCCAAGCCATATGCTTTCACAATGCTCATACCTTACATTCGTGTCTCATTTTAGCTACTGTTATTCGAGATGATACTTCCTTCCATTCCACCACTCACTTACTCATCTCTTCACTTACCAACAGAGCCACTCCATCTCTTCCTCTCCCTCTCTCAACTCCAGACACCCTACCAACCACACTCCAAAATGTTACCTCACCATCTCTTTAATCTTAATTTTGCTCAGTGCTAGTACATCAATCTTTCTTTCCACAAACATACTACCAATCACCTCCCTCTTACTTTCACTTACACCACAACCACACACATTCAAAGACCCAATTGCTAGAGTTCTGGCTGGATCTCTCCTGCCAGAATTCCCCATCAATCCATGGCCACATGAAGGATAACAGATACAGTGTGACCGAGCATTCCGCTCAAAGTAACCAGACTTACTATAGATGCCCTATTAGTTATTTACTAAACTTTTAACTTGTTTTCGTTTATTTTCTTTCACTGAGAAACCTCACTTCTTGCAGTTTTGCAAAATTATGACAATTTGCAATTCATAGTACTTCCAGATTATATATTTGATATAGTTTAATATTCTTGTTTATGTAAAAAAAATTAAATGCACATTATTGCAATGCCTTAGTCTCCCTCCTTTTCCTCTTTTCTCACTCATGTCGTACTGACGCATCTCATGTATACGTCTTTTCAAATTTTCTTACTATAGAATTACGTTTGCTGACAATTTCTCTTGTTATAGATTTGATATTGCTGATATGTCATTTGCTTGACTAGACACATTTCAGTAGCTTCTTTAATATCTGAATATGAAAACTTCCTTTTTCCTAAAATGTAAAGAACTACACCCTGCAGATATCGATACCAATACCCATTTTTCCCTTAATTTACTTTCTCGTTTCCTTTGTTTGCTCCCTCTTGATACACCTAGAATACTGTCTTTCCCTTGCATCTCTGCCATATTTGCCTGACAGGGACCACCGCTATAGTAAATCCTTAAAATACACATATTACAAATACTGCTCTCAATCAACGTTACAGATTCACCCAAGTCGAAGTTCCCCCAGACTGGCACGAATATGCCCTCAGATGGAAGCTGTGAAAGAGTGTTTCGCTCAATGTCAACAGAGGCTGTTAGATGCCTTATTAAATAAATTTAACATAACTGTTATTTTCTAACTAAAAAAATAATTCCCACTTCTTGACTTTCGCAGATTATGATTATTTGCAATTTGTATTTTAGCTTATAGCTAATTGTAAATATACCTTATTTACTCTTCTTGTACGTGTAGAAGTATCGCCCCGATAT
>JAXCGZ010015953.1:35000-37457 GCA_037179515.1 Halocaridina rubra | reverse complement strand
TATATATATATATATATATATATATATATATATATATATATATATATATATATATATATATATATATATATATATATATATATATATATATATATATATATATATATATATATATATATATATATATATATATATATATATATATATATATATATATATATATATATATATATATATATATATATATATATATATATATATATATATATATATACCCACAATCGCTTTTCCATTAGCTGAAAGAGAATTTCTAATGTTTTTCAAGGTATATTAATTCCCCAAACTTATATTTGCCTTTCCTGTTATATGCTATTCTATTCTAATTAGACAAAAAGGATTTTCGAATTTGTTGCAAAGAAGTGTGTGTGTGATGGCACCAGTAAATTTTTCAGCAAACTGCCCATGTAACTGTACTTATGGATATCCATAAATTATTTTTTATTATCATGTTTCTTCTCTCAATTTTATTTTAGTCTTCGCCTCATATAACGACCATATAAGGTTTTATGCCATGCTTGCATCTATTGTTACGCTTTATTTTTCATTTTAATTATTATTCATCCAATCTCTCTCTCTCTCTCTCTCTAGTTACTAAAAGATCTAAAAAAAATTCTGCCGCACATACTTTTTATGGTAATCTACCTTTTGAAGCATCCAAGCTAGTAATTTAGTGTAATGTTATAATCATAGGTACGTTTTAGGGTGGAAATCCTAAAACACTAACTTCTGCCAAATTGTGGGTGACACGTCAAAACCACATCTAGATGGTCATGTAATAAAAGGTGTTAGCATATTCTTGTAAGAGGCTGTTTGCATGGAGGCATATCTCTCTGCAGGAGAGACTGGGCAATAGTGTTGCAAGTTATTAGAATTGGGAGAGAGGAAAGTGGGCAGGAGGTGTAATGAGGCTCGTTCTTCAATTCTCCAACCTGCCACAAAGATCTGTAGCCCAGCCTTATACATGGTAATACAACATTGTGTCTGCGGACCTTGAGCCTCCACCAGCAGTACTAGAATTGTTGAAAACGGGAGTAGTATTGGTCTGTAACACAAAATGCTCTTTACCTGTCAGGTGCATGGTTCATAGAAAGGAGGGCGGCTGTACAGATCTGAGATTTGTAGTGTAGGAGAGAGGGTTCAGTACCGGATTTATGGGCAGGCCATAGGTAGCTTTTACTGAGCGATCCACTGTGTCACTATGCACTTTTGGAATGCGAAGGAATCCACAAAAACTTGATGACCAAAGAATGTTTTCAAGCCAGGGATAGTAAAGACAATGTTCTGTGTACCACCTGACTGCAGGCATATTTGAATAATGACATAAGAGCACGGAGGTCGGAGTGTGAGTCATATATATCTTCTCCATTGACTTTACTCCGTGAGAGTAAATTCACCACATTCAGGACACCATACAATCCCCATCGCAAGGAGCTGGAGCGGTCTGGCGGTCTTGCTCCAATCAAAGAGCCTTCTTGTGGTACTGTGCTCACTGAGAAGATTGCACATCCAGAACCATCCCGCTGCAAAGATCCTCAGTGGGAACTGAGGAGGAAACTGTTGCTATTATTTCCAAATCTAGCTGTTTCTGTGGGGCAGGAGGATCTGCCTTGCAGGTGGAAGTGAAGAAGATTGCAGTTTTTGGAAGCTCCCAAGGAGGAGGTGTAAGGAAATTCTCTGCTGCAGGAACAGTAATGTCAAGTTGCTGAAGCATGAGGGAAACAGTCTTGATCAGGTCACGACCACCAGGCTGTATTTGATGTTTGAGTGAACGAGGTTGAAGGACATTCTATATGACATATGAGTAGTGGGGAGACAAATGATAATAATGGAGGCACTTGACAGTAAGGTAGAAGCCATTTGAATTGATGACTTGCCATCATCAGCTCCCCTCACCACACACGTCTGATTCTGCCTCAACCTTGCAGAATTCTATGTCAACAACAATGGACACCTCGCAGTCATTAACAAGGATTCAATGGCTGGCATGGTATGCACAGGATCCCTCATTTTCTGTCAATCATTCCTCCTCCTGCCCTACCGTCATCTTCACACAAGCTTTCCACTCTTCACAATGACGATTCATCAACCTCTGATAACACTCAGGAATCTGCAGAATTTGCTAAACTTTTAGCAGCAGTTGCTTCCCTTATGCCTCAGTGCTCTTCAATTACAGCACGTTTTGAGGCCATTGAAGCTATAATTGATGGACTGGTCAGGAAGCAGACAAATACTGACATCAAACTCATGACAGGGGACATGCTGCTTGCATCAATTATAGGCGCTGACAAATCCTGGTGATCGAATAGTGATTGTTGAGGTGGGGGCCAATAAATGATCACTTACTTCATACTATGTAAATATATTGTATTGAATTTTTGCGATATAAAGCTGTATCTATCTATCTATCTATTTATCTATCTATCTATCTATCTATCTATCTATCTATCTATCTATCTA
>JAXCGZ010015953.1:5000-22500 GCA_037179515.1 Halocaridina rubra | reverse complement strand
CCAAGATGATACACAATATCAGAAATCTACCATATGAGGACAGATTAAAAAAACTTAATCTACATTCTCTAGAGAGGCGAAGAGTTAGGGGGGATATGATTGAAGTGTATAAATGGTTTAAAGGGATTAACAAGGGAGATATTAATAAAGTTTTAAAAATTCATGATCAAACCAGAACTCGTAATAATGGATTTAAGCTTGATAAATTTAGGTTCAGAAGGGAAATTGGTAAAAATTGGTTTGGTAATAGAGTAGCTGATGCATGGAACAAGCTTCCTAGTAGGATAGTAAATGCCAATACCTTAGACACCTTCAAATGTAGATTAGATAGACATATGACAGAGGTAGGGTGGGTATGAATAGGTTAGTGCTTATTAGAAAAATCATAAAAAGAAAAACAGAATAAATAAGTAGAGTAGAATAGAATAGCTTAGACATGCTGAAAATACAATTCAAAAATGGAGCTGCCTCGTGTGTGCCAGTAGGCATGTTGCAGTGTCCTCTATTCTTATGTTCTTATGTTCTTATGTCAGTTTTCCATACCAGGTGGTTAATGAGAAGTTGATTATAGATTCAATAATGGATTTATAGAACAAGCTAAGTATCTTCCTACTTATGTGTACATAATTTAGCATACACATAAAATGAAGCCGTTTGTTACATTTTCTTAATACTAAGTCAGTATTTTCCTTTAATTTTAGTTGATTATCTATCTCATATCCCAGGTACTTATATTAACTAACTCTCTCAACACTTTCCTGATATATTGCAATTTGTTCTGGTATTACTTTTTTATGTTCTGAAATCAATTAACATTTCTTTTGTCTTCATCACATTTAGTTCCAAAAATTAATCTTACACCAATCGACAAAATAATTAACCTGTGTAGTATAGTCCTCACAATCATCATTCAAAATTTCCCAAGCAATAACTGTATCATCAGCATACTTAATTATGGAACAGTTTCCGAACTAGCTTCTACAGTCATCAATATATAGGTTGAACAATACTGGAGATATGAAGCAACCTGGGGGTGCACCAGAGTTGGTGATACTCGCGTTAAACCTAACATCATGTATCTTGGAATACTGTGACCTCTGGGTTAAGAAACTGAAAATCCACTTCAAGGGGTAACAGTTTACATCTATTCTCATCAATTTATTCAGCAAGATGTGGGGTTGGATTCTACTGAATGCAGAACTGAAATCAATGAACAATAATCTTATTTGTGTTCTGCTTATCTACTTGTTCGTTTAATTTTTGACACTTTCCATATCTATTTGATCTGGTCTTGGATGTAGTAACTCAGGGTATTAGAGATCGGTCACCATGGTGTATGCTCTTTGCAGATAACATTGTAATGTGTAGCAACAGAAGAGAGGTAGTGGAGGAGAAGCTTGAGGAGTGGAGAAGAGTGATGGAGGATAGAGGACTGAGAATCAGCAGGAAGAAGACAGAGTACAGTACTTGAGGTTGAGAGATGATGAGGATGGGGAGGTCAATTTGCCGGGGGAAGTGTTGAAAAGAGTTGAAAAGTTCAAGTATTTGGGATCAACAGTAGCAGATGATGGTGACCTAGAGTCATAAATAACCCACAGAATACAAACGGGATTATTATTATTATTATTATTATTATTATTATTATTATTATTATTATTATTATTATTATTAGACTGATGCAGGAAATTAATCTATATGCATGAGAATTAACACCGTACGTAGAATATAAATATGTAAGAATCATCCAAGATATGTATGAAAGGGCAGTGGCAAATGTTATGAGCATTGTGGGCTTGGCGAAAAGTCTCTCAGTATATGTTGGTCTGCATTAAGGGTCTGCTTTGAGTCCATATCTATTTGATCTGGTCTTGGATGTAGTAACTCAGGGTATTAGAGATCAGTCACCATGGTGTATGCTCTTTGCAGATAACATTGCACTGTGTAGCAACAGAAGAGAGGTAGTGGAGGAGAAGCTTGAGGAGTGGAGAAGAGTGATGGAGGATAGAGGACTGAGAATCAGCAGGAAGAAGACAGAGTACAGTACTTGAGGTTGAGAGATGATGAGGATGGGGAGGTCAATTTGCTGGGGGAAGTGTTGAAAAGAGTTGAAAAGTTCAAGTATTTGGGATCAACAGTAGATAAGATACAAGAAAGTAGACTAAGATGGTATGGTCATGTCGTTAGGAGGGATGAACAGTATGTTGGGAGGAGGGTGATGGAAATGGATATACAGGGTAGGAGAGGGAGGGGGAGACCAAAGCGTAGGTGGATGGATTGCATCAATGACGACCTGAGGGCTAAAGGTTTGTTGGGTGATGAGGTATGGGACAGGAACATATTGAGAACACTGGCCAGAAACATCGACCCCACATAAAAGTGGGAAAAGATGTAGACGAAGAAGATTAGAATATAACAGTAGTGTTTGGCGGAAAAAGCCTGTGAAGACAGTCATAAGAGAATTTTTAAGCATTAATTTTACCACTCTTGAGATAAGAAATATACAACTTAAAATTCAGGCTTTTGATATTTTCAACTTAAGGCACTAATATTAGACACTCAATGTTGAGACTATTTTTCTATTAAAATCAAAAGACTGATCATTATGTCTAATTTAATTATAATGTTTAACCTAATCTTAATGTTTAACTCAATCATAATGTTTAACCAAATCATTATGATTATGCAAATCATTATGTTTAACCTAATCATAATGTTTGTCCTAATCATTATGTTTAACTTACCCATTGCCAAAGAGATATTTTAATATTAGTACTATATTTGCTAAGAAAAGAAATGAAACGTAAAATTTATTTAAAAAAAAATTGGTCACATAATAGGCCTATATATGAATAGTAATTATGACCATCTATATAGAATTTTTTTTTTTGACGAAATATACTATCATTAATGATCCTACTCTTACTTCTAATCTAGATTCCATCGCTGTTCTTATGAGTTGGCGAGTTGCGTCCCTCCCACACTGCCGAGTCACGTAACACTCGCCAAGCGGCCTCGTCTCACGGGTACTGTGGAGATTTGTAGCTCGTGGATTGGGTGGTGCAGCAACTGTCTCTTCCCATCTATCTCCAGACTCTGGAACTCTCTTCCTCCTTCTGTCTTTTCAAATTTTTGTAACCTATCTTCCTTCAAAAAGCAGATTTATCGTCATCTCAGGGTCTAATCCTCCATAGCTCTAGAACATCAATACTTTGACTATTTTTTCAGTCTGTTTTTTTTCCATTGTTTTATTATTTCATCTCTGCCTTGTCCATAAGTTTATTCTTTTCCTTCAGAAAATCAAATCAGATTTTATTAAATTTTACATTTTAAATACCAGACATGCCTCAATATAGCATTAAATTTACGGATATGGATAGATAGATTAGGTAGACTCATTCCAATTCCGAACTGGATGTCTTGTATTGCTACCATATATAGGTGCTGTTTCAAGAGTTTGGAATTTCTAGTATTATTAACATGAACAAGTTTCCAAAACAATAGAGTTAATGTTGTGTCATTTCTGTACAATCAAAAGACTTTTATAGGACATTTGTCGCTCTAGTTGCAAATCCTCAAAATGACTTCATAATTATCAACTCTTATAAAACTCGGTCTGCAATATTGCATTCAATTTACTTCTTCTGGTTATTTTAATAGTTATATTAATATGATATAACTATAGGGTGTTACCACTTGGCCGTAGCCAAGTGGTAACGCTCGCAACTTTGATTGGACAGGTCATGTGTTCGAAGCCCGCCACGGTCTGAGACTAAAAAGGACATTTGCTCAGGGTAACGGTCGCACTTCCAATACTTAAGTCCCTAGCAAGAAGGCACCGTCCTAGCCCTTAATAGAGAAGGGAGTCAGTGACGTTAAATTGTTCAAATCTCATGAATATCGAACTGGGTATATATATATATATATATATATATATATATATATATATATATATATATATATATATATATATATATATATATATATATATATATATATATATATATATATGGAGAGAGAGAGAGAGAGAGAGAGAGAGAGAGAGAGAGAGAGAGAGAGAGAGAGAGAGAGAGAGAGAGACTCACCTATCTTAGGTTTGCTATGTTTTTGTACACTGTTTCTATTCTATTTTTTTTTTATTTAGTCATCCTTTGTATATTGAAACTGCTTCTGACACACTAACTCATGATTCAATTTGGTATCTTCGTTTCATGCGTTGCTATTATTCCCTATTATAGAGTTGGACACAGACTAACTGACTGGATCAGAGGAATGAATATTGGATAGATACCCTTCCTAACGTTCCTCGGAGGGTTCGATCGTAAGTCTGTCACCTCCCTAGTCGAGTATTTGAACCACTGTGTTAACGCTCTCCCCCCCCCTCTCAGCTACTAATTATTGCGTAATGTAGGTTTTGTAATACAATGTATGAGATAATATGTATCATCATCTATTTTCCTTTCATTTTTCTTTTATTTTAATAAGATTTTTTTTATATTTCTTCTCGTGATCTTTTTGTTCTATCATTTCTACTCTTTTAAATAGCATTTTTATACTCTCTTTTAAGCTGTTGTTGAGAGTATTTAAGAGTACTATTGAATGAGAGGCTGCCTATATATGCACTATTTTACGAGTCAATGGAGATGTGATCGGTTTTATGTCACAGACTCACTTTTCTATTAAGGGTTAGAACGGTGCCTTGTTTTCGAAGGACTTTGATGTTGGCAAGTGCGGCCGTCACCCTAAGTGAATGCCCTTTCTAACCTCTGTCAAAGAATTAGGGGGAGAAGAGCAATCATCACGATATCACAAAGGAAGGGCACTCATCCCCTGATATATATATATATATATATATATATATATATATATATATATATATATATATATATATATATATATATATATATATATATATATTATATATATATAATATATATATATTATATTTTATTATATATTATTATATTTATTTATATATATATATATATATATATATATATATATATATATATATATATATATATATATATATATATATATATATATATATATATATATATATATATATATATATATATATATATATATATTGCTCCTGACAGGGATTAGAACATCGAACACATAATTACTGTGACAAGGCACTACCAAAAGCATCACTGCCTTGGCACAGTAATTATGTGTCTTAGTTCTAATCCCGGCCAGGGGTAAAATGGGATTCATATATATATATATATATATATATATATATATATATATATATATATATATATATATATATATATATATATATATATATATATATATATATATATATATATATATATATATATATATATATATATATAACCAAATAAGCACATTACATATGTGAAAACATGAATAATTTTTTACCCCAACCGAGACTCGAACCTAGGACTTATGATTACTAAGTCAAGGCGCTACCACTACACCACAGAAGGTTAAAAGGAACCCAACCTTATAGCTTATATCTGCTATACTTAGGAATGAACGCATTCTATCTGAATGAAGCTATGTTCATATTACAGATTCCCCAACCTCGCTCGTGGCTTCATGACGGACAAGATTTGTTACAAGTTTCAGATTCTGGCTTCAGCATGACGGACTGGCTTCAGCATGACGGACTGGCTTCAGCATGACGGAAGTCATACGACAGTTAAACAGTTGATGTAACCTTGAAAAAAGACCATTGATAATAAAGTTTAGATAGTTAATTTCAAAATTGTCCAATGTTAAGCCTAACTGCAATGAGAACATACCAAGAAAAAAATTGGAAATCATTGTAAGGAGATATAAATTAATGTTTTTATTTTACTATGATTCAAGGATATTTTCCTGTGGAGGAACTGCCTAGTCTTCTTGATGATCATCAGTGGTGTGAACTGTGAAGGTGTTTAGAGTTGCGTGTTTTTATTCTTTTTGTAGTGTATATTAACTGATAGCGTGGGCTAACTACTACATTTTAATATAACGTTCGTGATTCCCCTCGTATGTTCTTCGATACGAACTGAATGGGAAAATATGTGAATGACAAAAGAGAGAGAGAGAAAGAGAGAGAGAGAGAGAGAGAGAGAGAGAGAGAGAGAGAGAGAGAGAGAGAGAGAGAGAGAGAGAGAGAGAGAGAGAGAGAGAGAGAGAGAGAGAGAGAAAATAATTTTACTCAAATGGAAATGATAAAGCAGAGGGAGTGACTCTTGGGGTCGAAGTCCTCCTCTGAAATAGTGAAGGTAAACATAATCTTATTCTTTTTGACCGATTGAATAGATTATTATTATTATTATTATTATTATTATTATTATTATTATATATTATTATTATTATTATTATTATTATTATTATTATTACTACTGAGCCATGTTTTATAATTATAATGTTAGAATAACGATTCAAAACACATTTTCACTCACTTGCCTGACAGGATATTTTTTGCTATTTCTTAGACGCTTTTCTAAACTTGAAACTTTTAGTTAGACTGTTTTGCATTGTGGGTTTTTTACGATGAATCTTTTCTCTATTAGGGTTAAGCTAATTGTCTATTCACATTTGTTAGTCTCTTAAGCATTATGTTTTCCTCTTACTATGATATCTTAATAGTGTTTGCCAGTCATGACAATAAAATCCTTCTGTTAGGAATCTTTTTCTTTGCTTACATATCCACTCAGAATATTCTTTGCTATTCGATATACGTCTCCTTTTGCTAAAATCGCGCCATTTGCCAAAGTTTGAAAACAACTGGTAATGGTATATATATATATATATATATATATATATATATATATATATTATATATATATATATATATATATATATATATATATATATATATATATATATATATATATATATATATATATATATATATATATATATATATATATATATATATATATATATATTATATATATATATATATCCCTTCATATCTGACGAGTCACAACACTCCCCATTTCCGTTTCTCTTCACTTTATCTTTCTTCGTGCCCACGTCCGATGAAGGCAGTTTTCTTCGCTTTATCTTTCTTCGTGCCCACGTCCGATGAAGGCAGTTTTCTTCGCCCGTCCTGGTGTCACATTGTAATGCTGGAGTCACACATAGCCAAAATTCCCGACCCGACTCTTAAAACCGTCTAAAGACGGCATCCTCCCGGCAGCAATGACGTCATTACGATAATCGGGTGTAATTTTTCGTCCGCGTACGACGGAATCCTAATGGTCCTACGTAGTTTAAAAAAATCGAGGGGGTCCTGAACCGTCGTGGAGGGCCTACGATAATTGGCTGCTGCACCCAATAATCTCCGTGATTCGGAAGACCAAATCAGTCGTAGAAGACTGCGTATGACGGGTAAGATCGATCTTCTTGATAGTACGCGGGCGTAGGAGAAGGTGTACGCCCGCGTACTATCCAGAGGATCGATCCTACCCGGCGTACGCAGTCCTCCGGGTCTGGAACCGTTAAAAATTTAAAAATTCGCTTATACGTCTGGCAGCGCAGTACGAAAAGACAGCGCGCGCATGCGTGGTCTCAATTCTGACAACCCAGTCCTGGGTGTTCAGTTTTCCTGCTCCAAATATATAAATCAGGGTTATACTTTCACAAATATCCCATATATATATATATATATATATATATATATATATATATATATATATATATATATATATATATATATATATATATATATATATATTTTCTATATATTTATTGTTCACTAGGATCAATTCTAACATAATTATATAAATGGAAAAGTAAGGGCAAATATAACTATACCAAATTACTTTTTATTTGCGCTTACCAGTACATACAACTTACATTTGAAGGATTCTGTGAATGACAAAGATGAAACATTATTACATTATTAATTGTAAAATATTAAACTTAATATCTTCTCAGTATAAAATAATGAAAATGAAACATATTAAGATCAGTTATTGTAATATGTGAAAAACAAATGACTTAAAATAAATTACATATCTATATGGGAATAAAATGCTAAAATTAAAGTTACAAACGTCGTCCTTTAAACCATTCTCTCTTGCCACGATACCCTTCCTTCGGGGGAATTACAGTATTCCTCCCGACTGCGTACAACCCCCTACGAACGTGTACGTTCCGCTACGATGGGTCGGGAGCGTCAGGAGCATTGTTGGCCCAGTCGTAACGGTCAAAAATTTTAATTTCCCTTTTTCTATGATGAGACTTAAGTTTGCGTACGATCAGTCGTACGCTAAATTACGCGTCCAAACTACTCCGTACGATTGCAATTACGATCCATAGGACTGCTTACACGGACGTATGACGCACTTCCGACAGGCACAGGAATGCACCTGTCGGCTAAAAAATCTGCCGGATCTCCAAGGATTGAGCGAAGATTCCGTCGGAACGCGGTCTTAAGAGTTGGGTCAGGAGTTTTGGCTATGTGTGATGCCAGCATAAAAGGATCCATCCCTTTCCTTTCCAAATATCAAAGATTTCCAAACCCTACCGTCGGATGACGGCGTTTAAATATACAATAGTTGAAGTATAGGATTTCCTCCCCTCTGAAAGTTAAGGGGGAGGGGGAGTATTATACCGAATCAGTTGCTTCGTGTCCCTGATGAGGTTAAACATTCAGGTTTTTGCTCTTCGTTATTTAGACGCTCCAATATAATCTAGTCTTGTATCTCCCCCCCAATATTGTAAAGTGAAAATGCGTGTTTAAAAAGAAAACCAGAGAAAATAAAGATGGCTCTTTTTTTTTTTATTGCAAAGTAAGCTACTCGAATGATTTTCATTCTGAGAGCAGTCTCTAATAGAGAGAGAGAGAGAGAGAGAGAGAGAGAGAGAGAGAGAGAGAGAGAGAGAGAGAGAGAGAGAGAGAGAGAGAGAGAGAGAGAGAGAGAGCTGGAACCCACCAGTATGCGTAAGCATGCATAGTTGATCTACTGGCCTTGAGCATAATGCACTTTGTAATTGTTCCAATGCTTTTATACTATTCAGTTACATTTTTATTGGATTGTATCAGGGTAAAATAGTTGAACGATGATATCCCAATTCCCTCCTAATAATAACATTCTCGTAAACAGCCTATTTTTCATACTTAGAACTGTTGTCCTAATAAGAAGTTGCTCCTAAACAGCCTATTTTTCACACTTAGAGCTGTTGTGGCTATATGTGTACAAGACTATATAGTAGTACACTGTGCTCTCTCTCTCTCTCTCTCTCTCTCTCTCTCTCTCTCTCTCTCTCTCTCTCTCTCTCTCTCTCTCTCTCTCTCTCTCTCTCTCTCTCTCTCTCTATATATATTATATATATATATATATATATATATATATATATATATATATATATATATATATATATATATATATATATATATATATATATACAGGATGTCCCAAAAAATTTACTAACTCTTTGACTGGCCATTGCTCATATATTTCGTTTTGATTTAGGTGAATATTGACATAGATACAAGAGATACAAAAAAGATACAAAAGAAATCATCAGTCTTCTCCCCCTAGTCTAGTTAACTCATTCCTTCGTGTTCGCAAATGTTCAAACTGGTTTCCATCATTTTCTAAACAGCTGACAACGCGGACCGATGGATTCGAGAACATTGCGGATCATTTCATTTGGAACTGCGAGACATTGTCTTCCAATTTCTTCTTTCAACTCATCGACTGTCCTTGGTTTTGCGGCGTTAACCTTATCTTTGAGATTTTACCATTAAAAAAAAAAAATCCATTGGCGTTTTTGTCCAGGTACCATTCATAACATTCAACTCTCCGGTCAGGATAATCATATTGAGAGAGTGTTTTAATGTTGGGATGCAACCTTTCCAATGGGTTCGCTTCAACATGCGATGGACACTTTATTTTGGGATTCCTATCTCACGACCCAATTACCTTATGGATTTCTTTGGGGATCGGAGGAGCATTTCCACCAATTCTTTTTCTCTTGTAGGGCTGGGGGATCTCCGAGGTCTTCGAGAACGTTGCTTATGGACGTCTGGAACAGTACCATCTGCTTAAAACTTATCTCTGATGCGACCAATGGTGCGTTGCGTTTGTGGATTCTTGTGAAACTGTCTTCTAAATTGTCTATGCACTTCCGTGATTTTTTAGTACTTCCAGTAGCATTTTATGACAAATTTTCTTTCTTCATTATGTATAATATAATTGCTGAAAAAAGAGGTGCCATAAACTGTGAGATGTGATATCCACCATTCCGGTCGCAGAAAACTCCATTGATTGATTGCATCATTTTGTTTTAAGTGTACTTTGGACATTTTACAAATCTTCTTCTTCTTCGTCTACCTCTTTTCCCACTTTTATGTGGGGTCGATGTTTGTGGCCAGTTATCTGTACTGGCCATATTTTGGTTTTGGCAAAATTTTTATGGCAGGATGCCCTTCCTGCCGCCAACCCTCTCCATCTACCCGGGCTTGGGACCGGCACCAAGTTGAGGCTGGATTGCCCCCCTCAGTGGCTGGGTTGGACATATTACAAATATTTAGTATAATTTTAGAAGAGGGGATTAATGCAATATGGCTTTTTTATATAAATAGAATGATGGATCTCACTAATACAATAATAATGAACCCTCCCATACTCATCCAATGCAGCCTCTTACTAATGAAAAGACGATTTAAAAAAAAAAAAGCCATTTTGGTTTGTTTACTAAGTCTAAGTCGTGAACACTGTCACATATATTCGCTCCTGATGCAATTTTTTTTTTAATGCATTTGTGATAAAAACACACAAGTATATTGTTTAGTGTCCCGTTAATATCTATATAAAGAAAACAATAAGCATTTATTTATGAAAAAAAAGGAATAGTTAGTTACTTGTGTTTAGGTATTAGTATTTACCTCTGTTTGGCTTCATTTTAGCATTTAATTCAATTCCCAATCTCATTTGGGCCATGAAATAACCAAATAAGCACATTACATATGTGAAAACATGAATAATTTTTTACCCCAAGCGGGACTTGAACCTAGGACTTATGATTACTAAGTCAAGGCGCTACCACCACACCACAGAAGCTTAAAAGGAATCCAACCTTATAGCTTATATCTGCTATACTTAGGAATGAACGCATTCTATCTGAATGCCACTATGTTCATATTACAGATTCCCTAACCTCACTCGTGGCTTCATTTTAGCATTTAATACAATTCCCAATCTCATTTGGGCCATGAAATAACCAAATAAGCACATTACATATGTGAAAACATGAATCATTTTTTACCCCGACCGGGACTCGAACCTAGGACTTATGATTACATAGTGGCATTGAGATAGAATGCGTTCATTCCTAAGTATAGCAGATATAAGCTATAAGGTTGGATTCCTTTTAACCTTCTGTGGTGTAGTGGTAGCGCCTTGGCTTAGTAATCATAAGTCCTAGGTTCGAGTCCCGGTCGGGATAAAAAATTATTCATGTTTTCACATATGTAATGTGCTTATTTGGTTATTTCATGGCCCGAATGAGATTGGGAATTGAATTAAATGCTAAAATGAAGCCACGAGCGAGGTTGGGGAATCTGTAATATGAACATAGCTTCATTCAGATAGAATGCGTTCATTCCTAAGTATAGCAGATATAAGCTATAAGGTTGGGTTCCTTTTAACCTTCTGTGGTGTAGTGGTAGCGCCTTGACTTAGTAATCATAAGTCCTAGGTTCGAGTCTCGGTTGGGGTAAAAAATTATTCATGTTTTCACATATGTAATGTGCTTATTTGGTTATATATATATATATATATATATATATATATATATATATATATATATATATATATATATATATTATATATATATATATATATATATATATATATATATATATATATGAATCCCATTTTACCCCTGGCCGGGATTAGAACTAAGACACATAATTACTGTGCCAAGGCAGTGATGCTGTTGGTAGTGCCTTGTCACAGTAATTATGTGTTCGATGTTCTAATCCCTGTCAGGAGCAATATATATATATATATATATATATATATATATATATATATATATATATATATATATATATATATATATATATATATATATATATATATATATATATATATATATATATATATATATATATATATATATATATATATATATATATATATATATATATATATATATATATATATATATATATATATATATATATATATATATATATATATATATATATATATATATATATATATATATATATATATCAGGGGATGAGTGCCCTTCCTTTGTGATATCGTGATGATTGCTCTTCTCCCCCTAATTCTTTGACAGAGGTTAGAAAGGGCATTCACTTAGGGTGACGGCCGCACTTGCCAACATCAAAGTCCTTCGAAAACAAGGCACCGTTCTAACCCTTAATAGAAAAGTGAGTCTGTGACATAAAACCGATCACATCTCCATTGACTCGTAAAATAGTGCATATATAGGCAGCCTCTCATTCAATAGTACTCTTAAATACTCTCAACAACAGCTTAAAAGAGAGTATAAAAATGCTATTTAAAAGAGTAGAAATGATAGAACAAAAAGATCACGAGAAGAAATATAAAAAAAATCTTATTAAAATAAAAGAAAAATGAAAGGAAAATAGATGATGATACATATTATCTCATACATTGTATTACAAAACCTACATTACGCAATAATTAGTAGCTGAGAGGGGGGGGGGGAGAGCGTTAACACAGTGGTTCAAATACTCGACTAGGGAGGTGACAGACTTACGATCGAACCCTCCGAGGAACGTTAGGAAGGGTATCTATCCAATATTCATTCCTCTGATCCAGTCAGTTAGTCTGTGTCCAACTCTATAATAGGGAATAATAGCAACGCATGAAACGAAGATACCAAATTGAATCATGAGTTAGTGTGTCAGAAGCAGTTTCAATATACAAAGGATGACTAAATAAAAAAAAAATAGAATAGAAACAGTGTACAAAAACATAGCAAACCTAAGATAGGTGAGTCTCTCTCTCTCTCTCTCTCTCTCTCTCTCTCTCTCTCTCTCTCTCTCTCTCTCTCTCTCTCTCATATATATATATATATATATATATATATATATATATATATATATATATATATATATATATATATATATATATATATATATATATATATATATATATATATATATATATATACCCAGTTCGATATTCATGAGATTTGAACAATTTAACGTCACTGACTCCCTTCTCTATTAAGGGCTAGGACGGTGCCTTCTTGCTAGGGACTTAAGTATTGGAAGTGCGACCGTTACCCTGAGCAAATGTCCTTTTTAGTCTCAGACCGTGGCGGGCTTCGAACACATGACCTGTCCAATCAAAGTTGCGAGCGTTACCACTTGGCTACGGCCAAGTGGTAACACCCTATAGTTATATCATATTAATATAACTATTAAAATAACCAGAAGAAGTAAATTGAATGCAATATTGCAGACCGAGTTTTATAAGAGTTGATAATTATGAAGTCATTTTGAGGATTTGCAACTAGAGCGACAAATGTCCTATAAAAGTCTTTTGATTGTACAGAAATGACACAACATTAACTCTATTGTTTTGGAAACTTGTTCATGTTAATAATACTAGAAATTCCAAACTCTTGAAACAGCACCTATATATGGTAGCAATACAAGACATCCAGTTCGGAATTGGAATGAGTCTACCTAATCTATCTATCCATATCCGTAAATTTAATGCTATATTGAGGCATGTCTGGTATTTAAAATGTAAAATTTAATAAAATCTGATTTGATTTTCTGAAGGAAAAGAATAAACTTATGGACAAGGCAGAGATGAAATAATAAAACAATGGAAAAAAAACAGACTGAAAAAATAGTCAAAGTATTGATGTTCTAGAGCTATGGAGGATTAGACCCTGAGATGACGATAAATCTGCTTTTTGAAGGAAGATAGGTTACAAAAATTTGAAAAGACAGAAGGAGGAAGAGAGTTCCAGAGTCTGGAGATAGATGGGAAGAGACAGTTGCTGCACCACCCAATCCACGAGCTACAAATCTCCACAGTACCCGTGAGACGAGGCCGCTTGGCGAGTGTTACGTGACTCGGCAGTGTGGGAGGGACGCAACTCGCCAACTCATAAGAACAGCGATGGAATCTAGATTAGAAGTAAGAGTAGGATCATTAATGATAGTATATTTCGTCAAAAAAAAAAAAATTCTATATAGATGGTCATAATTACTATTCATATATAGGCCTATTATGTGACCATTTTTTTTTTAAATAAATTTTACGTTTCATTTCTTTTCTTAGCAAATATAGTACTAATATTAAAATATCTCTTTGGCAATGGGTAAGTTAAACATAATGATTAGGACAAACATTATGATTAGGTTAAACATAATGATTTGCATAATCATAATGATTTGGTTAAACATTATGATTGAGTTAAACATTAAGATTAGGTTAAACATTATAATTAAATTAGACATAATGATCAGTCTTTTGATTTTAATAGAAAAATAGTCTCAACATTGAGTGTCTAATATTAGTGCCTTAAGTTGAAAATATCAAAAGCCTGAATTTTAAGTTGTATATTTCTTATCTCAAGAGTGGTAAAATTAATGCTTAAAAATTCTCTTATGACTGTCTTCACAGGCTTTTTCCGCCAAACACTACTGTTATATTCTAATCTTCTTCGTCTACATCTTTTCCCACTTTTATGTGGGGTCGATGTTTCTGGCCAGTGTTCTCAATATGTTCCTGTCCCATACCTCATCACCCAACAAACCTTTAGCCCTCAGGTCGTCATTGATGCAATCCATCCACCTACGCTTTGGTCTCCCCCTCCCTCTCCTACCCTGTATATCCATTTCCATCACCCTCCTCCCAACATACTGTTCATCCCTCCTAACGACATGACCATACCATCTTAGTCTACTTTCTTGTATCTTATCTACTGTTGATCCCAAATACTTGAACTTTTCAACTCTTTTCAACACTTCCCCCGGCAAATTGACCTCCCCATCCTCATCATCTCTCAACCTCAAGTACTGTACTCTGTCTTCTTCCTGCTGATTCTCAGTCCTCTATCCTCCATCACTCTTCTCCACTCCTCAAGCTTCTCCTCCACTACCTCTCTTCTGTTGCTACACAGTACAATGTTATCTGCAAAGAGCATACACCATGGTGACTGATCTCTAATACCCTGAGTTACTACATCCAAGACCAGATCAAATAGATATGGACTCAAAGCAGACCCTTAATGCAGACCAACATATACTGAGAGACTTTTCGCCAAGCCCACAATGCTCATAACATTTGCCACTGCCCTTTCATACATATCTTGGATGATTCTTACATATTTATATTCTACGTACGGTGTTAATTCTCATGCATATAGATTAATTTCCTGCATCAGTCTAATAATAATAATAATAATAATAATAATAATAATAATAATAATAATAATAATCCCGTTTGTATTCTGTGGGTTATTTATGACTCTAGGTCACCATCATCTGCTACTGTTGATCCCAAATACTTGAACTTTTCAACTCTTTTCAACACTTCCCCCGGCAAATTGACCTCCCCATCCTCATCATCTCTCAACCTCAAGTACTGTACTCTGTCTTCTTCCTGCTGATTCTCAGTCCTCTATCCTCCATCACTCTTCTCCACTCCTCAAGCTTCTCCTCCACTACCTCTCTTCTGTTGCTACACATTACAATGTTATCTGCAAAGAGCATACACCATGGTGACCGATCTCTAATACCCTGAGTTACTACATCCAAGACCAGATCAAATAGATATGGACTCAAAGCAGACCCTTAATGCAGACCAACATATACTGAGAGACTTTTCGCCAAGCCCACAATGCTCTTAACATTTGCCACTGCCCTTTCATACATATCTTGGATGATTCTTACATATTTATATTCTACGTACGGTGTTAATTCTCATGCATATAGATTAATTTCCTGCATCAGTCTAATAATAATAATAATAATAATAATAATAATAATAATAATAATAATAATAATAATAATAATAATAATAATAATATAGTATTATTATTATTATTATTATTATTATTATTATTATTATTATTATTATTATTATTATTATTATTATTATTATCATTATTATAATTATTATTATTACTATCATTATTATTATTATTGTAAGGTAAACAGTTACTTTTACACCTCCAACTAGTGAAATGAAAGTACAAAGCATTGAAAAAAAAATAGATATAAAACAAGCAATAATTTCCATTAGCAACTAGTTTCTTATCTGAGGATAGATTTAATGAGGTTTTCCGATTAGTCGTGTAGAAGCAAACAATTACTGCTTCTACTGCTACTACTATTACAACTACTACTACTACTACTAATAATAATAATATTGATAATGATGCTAATAATAACACTAATAGTTACGTATGTAGTAGGTTGGCCCATGGCATTAATCGCCCGTTGCAATACTACAGCTGAAGAGTCTTTTGGACTTAAATAAGACTGTCCAGGACAGTTCGATGTTAAGTCTTCCTTCAGTTACGGTTCTCTTTCTATGCCTACATCAACACCGAATATTCTTGGATATTTGTTGGACATGTCTTATTATCCCTTCACATCTGAGAAATCACAATACACTCCCCATCTCTGTTTCTCTCTATGTTTTCTTCGTGCCCAGGCTCGATGAGGGTAGAATTTTTTTATTTATTTTTTTTGCCCGTCCTGGTGTCTCAATCATTAAAAAAAAAAAAAAAAAAAAAACTAATGTAAGGAAGGGTGTTAGAGATTTTAAGCCTCTTGGCCCAGACCAGTAAAGTTTACCCTCAAAATTTTAGAAGAGACATTTTATTCAATTCATTCAGCGGAAGCTACGAATAACCTACTCAGTAAAGCCCGTTGCACTTGCTACCTCATCTCTCTCTCTCTCTCTCTCTCTCTCTCTCTCTCTCTCTCTCTCTCTCTCTCTCTCTCTCTCTCTCTCTCTCTCTCTCTCTCTCTCTCTCTCTTCACACTACTGCCAAAAAATGAAAAAGAATATTGTATAGCCTAACAAGGAACGGTGACCTTCCAAATATCGTGTACCAAGGCAGAAGTGACTTCAATGTTTAAGATCGTTTCTGGCGAAGAGAACTATACCATAATGAGAGAACCTCTCTCTTTAGACACTCTTCAAAGGAGGTAATAACTGATGCAATGTATCCCGTAACTTCGTATAAAATTAGTTTCCCTTTATGATCCAATATATATATATATATATATATATATATATATATATATATATATATATATATATATATATATATATATATATATGAGAGAGAGAGAGAGAGAGAGAGAGAGAGAGAGAGAGAGAGAGAGAGAGAGAGAGAGAGAGAGAGAGAGAGAGAGAGAGAGAGAGAGTTGTGTACTACTATGCATTCCTGTGCACATTGGAGCCACAATAGTTGTAAGTGATATATAATGTTCTCTCTCTCTCTCTCTCTCTCTCTCTCTCTCTCTCTCTCTCTTTTTTTATATATA
>JAXCGZ010015952.1:0-32500 GCA_037179515.1 Halocaridina rubra | reverse complement strand
AATGCCCCCCACCCTATGACTATCAAAATCTATTATCTATTCGTGCCCCTGGTAAGATTCTAAATAACTGATGCTCACTGACTGCCTCAGGTTTTCTTGAAGTACCCCAAATGGCATGGCGTGTCGCTAAATCCATTTCTGCCAATTGACTTCAGGTTCAAAGAGAGGTCCCTCCTCTTGGGGGAGGGGTTATTTCAGCATGCCTATAGAACTGAGGAGTTCTAGATCAGTTCATGACTATTGGGATCCCTCCAGGGCATATACATTCAAAATGCTAGTGTTTCTTGTGGTTTTGGGTAGGGCCGACTTCTGGGCCTTTCCCACACTCCTGAGGCTTTTGATGTCAGGTGGAAAGGTCAGGTGCTTATTCCCATGGATCCAGCCAGGTGCTAAGTCCCATTGATCCAGCCATATATCTCGTTGACCCTTTCTTAAACCACTGACTGCACCCAGAAACACAATTGGGAGAGTATTCAATTTCACCCTTGATCTCTAGCCTCTCATGTTTCTCTTCACGACTTGTTACAGTTTCAGATCCTGGCTTCAGAAAGCTTTCATGTGACCTCAGTAAGACTTCAGTTATGCGACATCCCTCCCAACCAAATCTGAAATATCTTTTATTTCAGCAGCAGCACTGATTATCTTTTGAGAGATCTTGGATATATCCTAGCTAACATTAGTTTACAATAAAAAATGGGGCCGAATTATTTAAGCTATTATCTAAAAATTCCTATTTTTATGAACTCTAAACAGATTACAGGAATATAGCATTATTCTTATAGATTAATAGTAATTTTACAGATGAACTAGAGCATGCAGAGTCTATTTCCTTGTGGGAAATCTTTATTACAAACATATTCCTATATTTAAAAAAACACAAATAACCTTAATCATCATGATTTCAGTGGGTAACTAATCAATATCAAACATTAATTTAGATCAAAAGTCAGTTTAGATCATAACGTTACAGCTACTTTTCTCCTTTTTCAAAAGATATACACAATTTGGTTAGTTACAGTAAACATATGAATCATGTAGAACATTAGCAAACAAATTATGTAGAGTATTAGCATGTATGAACATTTAAAAATGTGATAGTCACTAACATAAATGATAATTTATATAAGAAACCTCATCTTATAATTTCTATTCCTATCGTTACTATGGGCATTGATATGTCTTAAAATTAGGCCTTAAACAACTACTCCTGAAACAAAACATTTTTTACGGTGTGAGAAGTAAAAAACATTCACCATTTCAATATGCAATTTCTATTCAGGGACAAACTGATATGCAAACTCAATGAACACAAAGACTAAATCATGATTCAAACAAGGATAATATCTAAGCAAAACATTTATATTATTTAGGCAGACAACAATTTATTATGATTTGCGCAAATTGTACAGTTTATCAATGGTACTTATTCTAAAAAAAAAAAAAACTATATCTAAAGGAGACTATGAGTTTTCACTTTAAAATTATCTTAAAGCTAGACAAAAATAAAAAAAAATTATAAATTGTCTTTTCGCACAGGGGTCAAAGATGGTGTGGGCATTTACTTTCCCATTTTTTCAGTTCTAATACGTGGGGGGATATGGTTAAAATAACTAATAAGGGATTCTCCATACCCTTCCTTTCTCTCTTCACTAAAGTTAGGACATGTATGGGGATTCTTTCTGGGGATCTCATCAATTCGTTTACGTGGCTTCTAAGGTGTTATTAAGATGTTTTAAAAGATTTCTGTATCCTCTCTCTTGCTCATGAAATTCTTGCTAGGCATTATAACAACGGTTGCCATGTTTACCTCGCCTTTTCACTCCCCATCCGTCTTCACTGCGGGCCCAGGTTTGTACACTACCACAATTTCTCTTCCTCCTAAGACTGGCAAAACAAAAAGGAAGCGATCGATGCATCTTCCAAACCCCTTCAGCCTGGCTTTTTCGTCCTACCTCCAGGCCCGTCTAGACTAAGACCACCACTGTAGGAGACCTGCAATGTCACAGCGATTTCTCTTCAGTACTTCAATACACACCTACCTTCGAAGCAGACTTCGGGATGAAAATTTGAACCTATGTCACTAATACAGTTGTAAGAAAGGTTCTCTATGACTTTGGGGTACCAACAATGACCATACATCGGTAATCTGAGGCTATACTTCGCCTCCCCTGCAACTGCAAGTGCTTGCAATCTCTATTCAATGGACAACAGGGACTTGTTTGAGATAGAACAAAACCTAAAGACTTTTAGAACTTGCAAGTCGGGGCTGCCTAGGAATAGGGTGGTAATGGTAGGTATGTGTCTACACCACTAGATTATTATTCCAAGATACTTAGGACTTTGCTGAGAAACTGATACATAACATTACTCTACTATAGACGTCAAAAGGAACAATCATTAAATGCTGAGAAAAGCCACTAAAGAAATATTCTTATTAGCAGTGGCTACAGTAATATCAAGCAGGAATTCAGATAAAAGATACAAATCTTCAGGTTACTGCTGATTGCATTGAAAAATAATAATTAGCAAAAGGTCATTGAGAGATAGCAACAATAGCAGTCAACATACTAATAACATTACTAATAATCATGATCATAATAAAAGTAATAAAAAATGAAATAAAAATACTAAATCAGAAATAGCAATATATATGAAATGGAGACTGGCATTCGGAAGTAAGAACAGAGTTCTGTACTTATATTTCATAGTAATGCTCAAATTCCTGCTGTCATAATATGTATATATATATATATATTTATATAGAGCAAAAACGGCAACTTTCGGGCTCCAAAACTTGTCAATGGGAGATTTATCTACTCTCTAAAGAGTGGCAATATGTGGCCAAAATATTTATGCAAAAGTCGGTACTACCAATGTCTTCTCAGTAGCTATGCAATAACAGCATGCAAAAATTTATCAACTGAAATAAAATGTAGGCACAATTATTGCCTAGCTTCACTGGAAAAAAAAAATCAATGACGGCAACATTCTCTTAGCATCGGAAGGAGCTCATGTCAGTCTCAGAGTAGAGAGAGAGAGAGAGAGAGAGAGAGAGAGAGAGAGAGAGAGAGAGAGAGAGAGAGAGAGAGAGAGAGAGAGAGAGAGAGAGAGAGAGAGAGAGAGAAAGAGAGAGGAGGGACAATGAAGCGTCCTCATTTTTGCGCAAAGCTTCCCAGAGGCAACAACTCGCCTGAGCAGTCTAAGTTTATCTCAAACCTTATTTACATGGCATCTTCACAGGAATTCATCTGGCACAACAAGTGCCCTCTATTCTACTTTGCCTATGTGACAGAGGTAATCGTCGAGTTGAGGCCAAAGTCTTGGCATACGTCCGTGGTACTGGGAAATGATATCGTGCTCACCACCTCCAGGATTCGAGGCAGCATTTCATAAAATTTAATTCGAAAATTTAATTCAATTCTTTTAATGACATTGCATTTCCAAAATTAAAAGAAAGTTGAATTCTGTGTTTCATTTAACCGAGCAATGGCAAAACGAATCGGGTGTTCAAGTACAAATATCTGTCCTCTCTGTTTTTGAGCTCTTAACCGAGATCAGTACTTTGAGTCCCCTTAGTAAAACAAAATCTTAACAACACTCCACCATCCCCCCAACAAGAATGGCGCCCGAACAGGGACCCGAACAGACAGACTGTGTTTCATAAATTTATTTTTATTTTGTTTTTAACATTGCACATGAAACCCGATTACCATTGGCTCGATTATTGAAATGAATGAATCTTAGGCTGCACAAAAATTTTCGCACTAGAGATGTTGCGGATCAGAAATTTTTTTTTTTTATTTTCAATATTAATTATGGTAACTAATATTTTCTTGTTTCCCATGTGGTAAACAAAATTTCAGGAAATCTACATGAGATTATGTGGTAACAGAAATAAGAAATTTTGCATGACGAGAAGACGTGTTATTTAAAATTTCATTTATTTGCGTTATAAGATTGAGTTTAAAGCATTCGTGTTTTATATATCCGTTAAAGGGTGATACTTGTTAAGAATTGTTTATATTTCCTTGGGATTTAGGAATTGGGAGAAAGCATATTAAGTATTTTTGCTTATAATTGTGTTTTATATTCAAGCCTTGACTGCTCATAGATTGGGAAGGAAAACTTTGGTGTCATTTATCGAGCCTAGGCTAAGCCTTTCATGTGTCTGAGTTGTCACTTGAATATAAAATTTGTCATTACTAGTAGACATGTATAATCTGGCTGCCTAGTAAGCCGTTAGCTTATTGTTGGTGTATTTTGCATAGGATCTATGCCCTTTTGGCAACACTCCAGAATTTTACTTACGACATTTTATTTGTGGGTACTGCCATATACGCGCTCATACGAAGGCACGACCGCTATACTGTACCTGTTTGTATTACTTGTGAAATTTTATTTGTGGGTACTGCCATATACGCGCTCATACGCAGGCACGACCGCTATACTGTACTTGTTTGCATTACTTACGACATTTTATTTGTGGGTACTGCCATATACGCGCTCATACATTGGCACGACCGCTATACTGTACTTGTTGTACTCTCTGGCACTGGGTGCTAGTCGGTATAATTCGTTGTTGCTTATTCCTTTCATTTGCACCATAACCGCAGGTACTGCCACGTATTGCTGTTAAGCAGGCATGACTGTCATTCTGTACTACCAGTGTTTCATGCACTGTTTTGCAACATTTTGTTGCTGTTGCACTTGATTGTGTTGCTCATTCCTTTCATTTGCACCATAACCGCAGGTACTGCCATGTATTGCTGTTAAGCAGGCATGACTGCATCCTGTATTACCAGTGTTTCATGCACTGTTTTTGCAACATTTTGTTGCTGTTGCACTTGACTGTGTTGCTCATACCTTTCATTTGCACCATAACCACAGGCACTGCCGCATATTGCTGTTAAGCAGGCACGACTGCCATTCTGTATTACCAGTGTTTCATGCACTGTTTTGCAACATTTGCTGCTGTTGTACTTGATTGTATTTTGAGTCACTTTCATGGTGAGGCTTTGAGATCACTTTTACGTTTAAGTTTGAACTGTTGTGTTGAATTATTTTATCTCCTTGGTGTTGTGTGGTCCTTTCATTTTTTTCTACGATTGTAGAGATTTGTTTTTTTGTGTGGTTGTTTTTTTCGCTTCGTTATTGACTGTTTAGGAAACCACCATGAAAACCAGGCAGTCACAAGAAACAAACATGGAAACCATTGAAACATTCGATGAGGAACGTTACCTGGAAATAATGATTGCTAGGGGTGAGAGATACGGTCTTTCCCCATGGCAGAAGTTCTTCGAATGGGCTCATGAGAAGATGGTTGAACGCTGGGATAAGCTGGAGGAGGCACAAGCACAACGTGATAAGGTACAAGCACAACGTGAACATGAGCTTGCGCTTGCTCGGCTTCGAGCGGGAATCCCAGACAGTAGTCCTTTATCCGGAAATAGAGATTACAAGAATAGGAAGCATAAGAGCCCCTCGCAGAACTTCAATCATCCAACTCATCCACCTCACACTCCTAAGCCTTATTACGGCCATGCACCCACACTCAAGAAGGATGTCCCAGTATGACCTAAGCCTCAGCAGTTCAGAGGCAAAGGCCATTACTCTGCTCCACCTTCCCAGGGTTTTCAGCCAAACTCTAAGAGCCACCACACTCCCTCTCACAGCGGTGGCCCACATAGCCATCTGGCCACTCACTCAACCCATGTTGTGGAAACAAGGCCAGAAAGGGCCAATGAGGATAACGCCGAGGAACCACCACACAAACTTGCCAATGTGGAATTCATGAAACATGATGATCTGGAAATGATCCTAAAATGCCTAGAAACCATAAATGGTGTGGAAGATGAGGTAGCCCTTGACACAGGGGCCAATGGCATATTTGTTGATGATAAATTCGTCAGGGATGAAGATTTTACCGGCAAAAGTCGTTCCTGTGCGTGTTGCTGAAGGAACACCCCAAATACGATGCTGCTGTGTCATTAACCTGGATTGCAAATACTACAATGGAAAAGCCCCAGCTGTGGCAATGATTGGGCTTATGTACCCTGTCTTGCTGGGTCGTGCACTGAGCCTAGTTCCTATTTTTCAGGCTGACCTCTACCATAAGGACATTTCTCATTATAACTTCCCTCGGGGGAAGTCACATGAAGCCATTTCAGCAGCAACTCCTGGCCTCGATGCCAAGAATTTGGACGATTCTCCGACGGACTCCGTTGAGTCTGCTGCAGTTAGTACACGTATTGTGGAACGCGGAGAGTTTCCCCCTCCTTTACCAGATGATGCACCTCTAGAGCCATTGAAGTCCCGTCCAGACTTTGCCAAATTGCAGCAAGATTGCCCCAGCCTCAAATGCTGGATGCAGCAGGGCACCGAGGGAAGGACCTTCACAGTGAGAGGAGGAGGCCAGAGCACTTACGCCCTTGAAAATGGAGTACTTCGTAGGCGTGTGACTAAAGATGGCCACACCTTTAAGCAGTTGGTGGTGCTCACTTCGTTGCGCCGTCAGGCTATGTATGAGGCACACCATTTACATCTGAGTGGACACAGAGGCAAAGCAAAAACTCGGCACGTCCTTCAGAAGGCTGTTTCATGGCCAAACATGTATGCCAAGGTAGACAGATATGTAGGCTCCTGCCCTGTCTGTCAATCCACCTCTGCGGCACCGGAACGGAAAGTTCCCATGGGGATAACTAAGCTCTCAATAGAGCCATTTTCCAAGGTCGCTATTGACATATTAGGTCCTATTAATCCAGCTTCCTCCACGGGGAAACAGTTCCTCCTGGTATATGTTGACCTGGCAACAAGGTACCCAGATGCAGTGCCACTGTCCTCTATCACAACTGAAGCAGTCATTCATGCCCTATTTGAAATCTGCTCCAGTGTTGGCTTTCCTGAGCAGGTCACTTCTGACAATGGAAGTCAGTTTACAAGTAGGCACTTTGAGGCTTTCTGTAACCTTTTAAAAATCAAGCACATTCATACGAGTGTCTATCATGCCCAATCAAATGGAGCATGAGAACGCTATAACGGGACATTGAAGCGATGTTGCGCAAGCTAGTGATAGATATACCTAGGCAGTGGGACAAGTACGTCCCTGCTGCACTTTTCTCCTTCAGAGACACGCCCCACGACACTACTGGATACTCGCCTTTCGAGCTGATTTATGGTCATAAGGTCAGAGGCCCAGTGGATTCTTGGCAGAATGTTGGGATTCACCTACCATCAAAGATAGCGATAGGGATGTCCATGAGTATATTTTGTAGTTTTCTTCTCACCTCAAAAAGGCTTGGAAAACTGCACAATTAGCCATTAAGGGTCACAAGCAGACTGCCAAGCTCCATTTTGACAAGCGAGCACGGCATCGTGCCCTGACACCCGGAGATCGAACTTTGTTACTTCTTCCAACAGATACCCGCAAGCTAATGCTACGCTGGAAAGAACCGTACACTGTGGTACACCAAGTGACCCCTGACAATTATGTGCTAAATGTTGATGGCAATAACCGGAAATACCACATTAACCAGCTGACACTTAATTGTGAGGACCTGGAGGCCCACTGGGATCCTGCGCTGGCACTCTCAGTAACCCCTGTAGATGCCCTCAGCATCAACAGAACCTCTGAGGCTGCAGCAACACAGGTGCTCCATTATAGCCACCCCTTACCTCCCATATTGGAATACTCCACCCTTGCAGTGGAGACAGACTTACGGGAGTGGAGTTTTTCGGAAGAAGCCCCTCTGGCCGCAGCCACCGCCCTTGCAATTGAAGATATAAGCTTAGCTTTTGATGATGGTAAGGATCCTGCCATTCCCACACACCGAAAGGAAAGTGTGAGTAATTGCAAAATTAACTCCAGACTGCAACCGAGTCAACGGGAACAGCTGAACAAGCTATTAGAGGACTATGAGAACATCTTCAACGACCTCCCAGGCATTACCGCTACCCTTGAGCATCATGTCAGATTGACTGACCCAGAGCCATTTCGGCATTCCTATGGTCTTCCCCACCAGCTGTCCTTACGGTTGAAGGAAGATCTTGACACTTGGGTCCGCCTCGGAACAATTGAAACGAGCATTTTGCTTTGGTGTTCGCCTTTACTGGCAGTGCGTAAGCGAGATGGCAGTCACCGGTTCTGCCTTGACTGCCGTAAGCTTAACTCCCGTGCCATCTTTGATGGAGAGCCCATTGCTGACGCCCAGCATATTTTCTCGTTGCTCTCCCAAGCTCGTTACCTGTCCAAGTTGGATCTGGCCAGTGGATTTTGGCAAGTCCCGCTGAGCGAGACTACCAAGCCTCTAACAGCTTTTTCCACAAGATATGGTCTATACCAGTTCAGGGTCATGCCTTTTAGTATGGTAAATGCCCCTGGCTGCTTCAGTAGACTCATGAGGATAGTACTACAGGATCTCGACAATGTTTCATGCTGTATAGACAACATCCTGGAGCATTCTCAGGATTGGTCATTGCACCTAGAGACTCTCCGCAGAGTTCTCACTCATCTGAACAAGCAAGGACTTCATTTAAAGCCTTCCAAATGTGAGATTTGTTTCACACAATTGCAGTATCTCAGTCACGTGGTTGGAGAAGGAGTTATGACCCCTTTACATAACAGGGTAAAAGCTATTAAGGATATGAAAAAACCTGCTACTGTCACTCAACTGAGATCATGCATGGGTAGAGTCGGCTACTACCAACGGTTCATTCCACACTTTAATACTATCGCTGCCCCTTTGCAGCAAATGACCTCCTCCAAGCAAGGTAAAACATCCCCTGTCCAATGGACAGATGAAGTGGAGAGAACATTTTTCAAGCTCCGAGAAGCATTGGCGGGTGAGCCAGTATTACATGATTTTCCATTTATCTTGCAGACTAATGCCCCAGAGGCCTGGGTGCCGTGCTCTTGCAAGCCCGATCAGACTACTCGGCAGAAGTAGCTCCAGTACGATATGCAAGCCGCAGGTTTCGCCCTGCAGAGCGAAATTACTCCACCGTGGAGAAGGAAGCTCTAGCTGCATATTGGGCCATAAAAAAATTGGAAGTCCATCTGTATGGCCAACATTTTACACTGAGAGCCGACCACTGACCTCTCCTATATTTACAGACTGCAGACAAGCTAAATCCTCGCCTGAAAAGGTGGGCACTTTACCTGAATCTTTTCATATTCACTGCCCAACATGTTCATGGCAAACACAATGACCTTGCTGATCTACTAAGTCGACGGTCGTTACCCTCAAATGAGGAAGCTGGTGCTGTTAGCCTCAATTTGACTAGTCGGTAAAGATTACTTCTCTAATGTGTTGTTTATTTTTTATGTTTATCTTTTGTGTCTTTAATACTGTACTGTACTTGTTTATTTTAGCGTACAAACGTTATTCCTAAATAGAAGACGAAAAATGATGAAGAATAATTCTTTGATCATAGTTTTATATTTCTCTTTGTGGGACTCTGAAAGCCAGAACATGGCGGAAACATTTTAGTTTAGTGTTGAATAGCTTCAACTGTTTTAAATCCAGTCGCAAGTGTTAATGACGACTGTGGTTCAAAGTTTCCATTTGCGTATACTGTAGTTTTATTGTATAATATATTGTTTCCTTCTTGCATGTGAAGCATTCTTAAACTTAAATATTGATATTCACTGATATCTAATTGTGATTTAATTTTCTTGAAATTTGAATTTGATCACATTTCTTTTATGTTTTGCATGTCATTTAATGTTTTGTTTATAAGACTTGTTCACTTTTCCTAATAGTATGATATGTTCCCGTGGTGGATCCCATTCTTATTGTTCATTTGTTCTTTTCCATGAGAAGGATATCTCATCCCTCATAATAACACTGAAATCACCGTAACTTCCTCTGTTCTGTTTTCACCTTCTGTAGAAGAATTTTGCTAAATCAATATTCCCTAGAAAGGGCCTTTGTGACAGAGTGTTTCGCTCAAAGTCACCAGAGGCTGTTAGATGCCTTATTAGTAATTTAGTAACTTAACTATCATTTTTCTAACTAAAAAAAATAATTCCCACTTATTGACTTTTGCAGATTATGACTATTTGCAATTTATATTTTAGCTTATAGCTAATTTTAAATATACCTTATTTACTCTTCTTGTACGTGTAGAAGCATTGTCCCGATATAAAGGCTGCTCTTACTTTTCCACCTCTTCACTGAACCCACCAGATACGTTTTGTTTACAATTTTCTTATTATAAAAATTGTTCTTGCTGATAATTTTGTTATAAATTTGACCTTGCTGTTATGTCATTAGCCTGTCTAGATATATATCAGTAGCTTCTTTATTATTTGAGTACTTAAATTCCATCTCCTACGAGCAAAGAACGTTCTAGAGATTGTTTACCAGTAACCTAACTTTCCATTATTATTCTCGTTTTATTTTATTTTCTTCCACTAGTTACACCTAAAATACTGTCTCTCCCTTGCATCTCTGCTATAATTGCCTGCTAGGGACCACCACTAAAGTAGTCCTTAAATGATATCAGAGCCAGTTACTGCTCTAGAAATATATCCTGCAGATGACGTCACCAGGAGGGACAATGAAGCGTCCTCATTTGGCGGCCAAACATCCCAGAGGCAACATCTCGTCTCAGCAGTCAAGCTTATTTCAAACCTTATTTACGTGGCATCTTCACAGGAATTCATCTGGCACAGCAAGGTGAGGGATAGTGTATGGTAAAGCTCGTGGGTCAAGCAAATTGGTTTTTTAGAGAATTAGTTACATTTGTTACAGGCTAAATCCTTCAAATTTTTTTTCTCAGATTCCATTCCCACACAAACGAAATTTTGTAGATTACCTAACTGGAATCTCACTTGCCAAAGTTAATTCCTTAACCTGGAAATTACAGCTGATATACATTGCTAAGAAGTTTCTTTTCATTGAATGTGATAAACGAAAATCTCATCCTCTGAAGACTGGTTATGAGCCCGTAAAAATCTATCCCTTTTCCTAATAAATTCTAATATCATTTTACCTCTTTCTATCATCGTAAATAAAGTGTTTTACGTCAAAAACTCGTCAATAAAGCTATTTGCTATATAAATTGCAAATAATTAATCATTTAACTAAAGTGTTTTATGCTATAAACTGCAAATAATTAAAAGGTAATTTTACCCTGTTGGCTTTGCAAATATTTCCTGTTAACCACAATTTAATAAATGCATACTGTATTTATCTTACTAATTCTTCATATGTTGGGGATAAAGTGTTTTGAGTTATAAGTTGCAAATACTTCAAAAGGTGGTTTTGCACCCTCTTTTTCATTGCAAACAGTTCTTGATAACCAAAAGTGAATGAATACTGTATTTATCTCGTAGATTCTTCCTTTATCATAAATAGAGTGTTTTACCATATTAATTGCAAATCATTAATAAACATTGCAACTTTTGTGGTTGCCCACAAATTGAGGAATACATACAGTACTGTATTTGTCTTGCTTATTCTTCGTTTATTTTGAATAAATTGCTTTCCTTTAATACCAGCAAAGAATTAATGGTTTTGTATGCTATTATGGTAGCATGAATATTTCTGGTTAGCTGTGAATAACCAATATATTTTCATTCAGTAGAATACTATTGGAAACTCATTTTATGTGTGTTCGTGCTTTCAGTTTCCCATTATTAACAGTGTGTCATTTCTGTTTCTGCAATTGCAGTGTCCTCTATTCTACTCTGCCTGTGTGACAGATGTAATCGTCGAGTTGATGCCAAAGTCTTGGCATACGTCCGTGGTGCCAGGAAACGAAATCGTGCTCATCACCTCTGGGATTCGAGGCAGCATTTCATAAAATTCAATTTGAAAAACTTTAATTCAATTCTTTTAATGTCATTGCATTTCCAAAATTAAAAGAAAGTTGAATTCTGAGTTTCATTAACCGATTCCTGGTTTAATGGGTGGAGTGTTCAAGTACAAATATCTGTCCTGTCTGTTTGTGAGCTCTTAACCGAGCTCAGTACTTTGAGTCCCCTTAGTAAAACAGAATCTTATCAACACTCTACCATTCCCCCAATACCACCTCTGGAGGAGAACGTTACACGTCATCAAGAGTGGCTGCTATGACATTTTTTGTTGTCCACCTTCAACAATACAAGGTCATCACTCCCGGTAATGTCTTGCCTCCGCACCACATACACTTGGCTCCTTAATATTGCCCTTATGCTAGCCACACCTCTTCCACTATCCCCAAACTCTTGGAAGTGGAGGTGATGGTGCAACTCGACGAAGATCTATGGTGAGGCATCATCCAGCTTGTTCCCCCTGGAGAAGCCACTGATTAGTGCTCCAGGATAGTGGAATGGCTAAAGCAAACAGCCATCCTAGTCACACGGTGGATTAAAAATGCTTAACGCCTCATGCTTGAAGGAGACTCACTATATCCCTGTGCCCTTCAACATGATATCTTGCATTGGGAGTTACGCCTCCAAGACAGTGACAGATGCCTTATGGAGCTTCTACCAGATAGGGTTGAACCAGGAGACCTGGAAATTTACAGCTTTTATCGCTCCCTGAGAGAGGACGTTTCACTCAAATACAAATGTGTGAACGACACTACTATATAACAATGGCGTACTGCCGGTTTTCTGGCATACCTACAATTTCCTGGTCACCTCTGTAGAGAACGGAATCAACCTCAAGTCGGAAAATTTCAGGTTCTGCGAATGAGAGGTGGAGTTTATGGGATTCCACCTAGGATGGGAAGCCTATGAATTACCAGAGAGCATCTCTATACCATCAAAGAGTTCTCCAAGCCAGCCTACCCAGCCATCATGAACATTACGTTGTGGCATGGTATTAAGGAACCTTTTAGGGAACTCCTGCTGAATAAACCGATGAGCAAGCTGGTGTACTGGAAGAACCAGCTCCAACTGAAGTTTTACCAGGAGCAGGAAAACAACTATCAGTTGGCCAAGGACCAACCTGTCTACTACAGCAAAACCCACCCCACCATAGCAATTACCTATTGGAGCAGAGAAGGCATTGGTATTATCATTCTACAGCAATACTGCAGGTGTACCTCCGTGCATACACCCTATTGCTGCAAAGGGAGGTGGTGCCTGGCTCTGTGTGGTAGCCATCACCTTACCCCCGTGGAAGCCAGGTATGCTGCAGTAGAGGGGTAGGCTCTGGAGATCTTTTACCTCCGCCAAAGGAGACTATCCCTATTGGGTTGTATGACAATCGCATTGCTCACCAACCATTGCCCCTAGGTGAAGCTTCTAGGGCACCAACCCCTTGCAGACATTGTCAGCCCAAGGTTATTCCATCTCAAGGAAAAGACTCTTCAATATAAATTCACCATTAAGTACCGGCCCAACAAAAAGAATTCTGCTGCAGAGTTCCTCTCCAGGCATCCCACCTTAAGGGCACCCCTGAATTCAGAGGACAGCTATTAACATGACGACCTAGCAGTGGCCATGACCGTGGCTGCTGTCAGGATGAAGGCATCATCATGGATGAGGATACACTCTTGATTGCAGCTGCAGAGGGCCCCATCTATCAACTACTCATATATTGAGAATTAGCAGGCAACTAGCCTACCCAAAAATTTGTAGGAATTAGTGAGTATTCACCCATTCTGCAGCATGAAAGACATACTAGCTGTGGCCCAGGATCTGGTCATGTACATCTACGAGCAAGGTTTTGTATGCCTAGTCATCCCAGAATCCCCTTGTCACAAAATTGCAGCTAACATATATGCAGGACACCAAGGACTAGACTCGATGCTCAGATGAGCCAGACAGGCAATATATCGGCCCGGCATGGAGGGGGATCTGTAGCACCACAGATCAATCTGTATCTCCTGCGACATCCATACATTCTCCTCTACCCTTGAGGCTCTAATTATGTCCCCTCCCTATGAATACCCTTTCCAACAATGGTGGTGGATCTCTTCCAGCTTTGGGGACATATACCTGAAGTATGCGGATAGACTCACGGGTTGGCTGGACATCGAACATTTTCCCAGTGGTACCTCCTCTAATAAGATCATCACTAAGTTCCGAGGATTCTTCTCTTGGTGGGGGTCAATGAAGTAGTTGCCAACGGACAGCAAATCTAACCTGGGAAATGAGCAAAGCTAACCTTTCTCTAGAGATGGGGTTCCAGTCCACCTATCTTCCATACACTACCCAAAGTCTAATGGCAGAGCTGAAGTCACCATTGAGTTTGCTGAAAGGATATTTCACTTGAACGCAGGTGCCAACGGAAGCTTAGGCAGAGACAGGGCATCCCAGGCTCTACTTCAGTACCTAAGCACACCAACATGGGACATATGCAAGTCCTCTGCACAGTTGGCAATGGGGATGCAGTTCAGAGGTGACGTATCAACAGTGAAGCAAAATTACAAAGCCAGTAGTTACTGGTGTCGCACTCTCCATCAGTAGGAACTTCAAATGGCCCATGAGGGGGACACACCTGCATTTCCCCGAGAATAAGTCATCCGCGAGCTAAAGCCTTTGCTAGTAGACTCTCACATTGACAGTATATTGTCAGGCTAGATGGAAAAGGCATACTATATTCATGAAACCAAAAACGCCATCACTACTTGATCTAGTGTTCACAGATAATGTGTTGGATATTGAAAAAATTGAGTATGAACCACCAATTGGAAAGAGTGACCACTGTGTGCTGTTGATGGAGTATATCATTGAAGATATTCTGCCTGAGAGTAGAGGCACTGAAGACATGAGGAGGAACTATCCGAAAGCAGATTACATAAAAATAAATGAGCTTTTTGCAGTTATTGACTGAGGAACCTTATTTTACAGCAAATCTGTACAAAAAATGTATAACATCATTTTTGAGAAATATGGAAAGATAGCAGATTGCTGCATACCTTTCACCAAAGTGGGTGTAACTCATGCCAGAGAGAAATGGTTCGATAATGAGTGTAAAAGAGCTAAGGAGTGGAGAGACAAATGCTGGAAAAGGTATAGTAGCAGAAAAAAAACATAAATACCTGGCAAACCTACAAAAGAGCAAGAAATGACTACCTAAGTAAAAGAAGAGAGGCAGAGAGAGACTATGAGAGGGACATCACCAGGAAGGCTAAAGAAAATCCCAAGCTTTTCATCAGCTTTATCAGAGGAAAACTGAAGGTAAAAGAACAGGTTTTAAGGCTTAAGAGAGAGGATGGAAGCATCACTGAGACGGATGAAGAGATCTGCAAAGAATTGAACAGGGAGTTTCAGTCAGTATTTACATTAGAAAATACCCCACCAGCTCAGATTGCAGAGATAAAAGCTCAAGGCCCGGTATTAGAGAACATTATCCTTACAGCCGCAAGGCGCTGATGGAGTTAGATGTTCATAAAGCTACAAGTCCTGATGACATATTCCCTCATGTACTTGAAAAATGCACAAACTCAATATCAGTGACACTAAGTATCATATTTAAAAAGTCACTGGAGTCAGGGGAGATTCTAAGATTCTGGAAACAAGCAAACGTGATACCTATCTTCAAAACGGGGAGGAGGGATACGGCTCTGAACTATAGACCAGTTTCCTTGACCAGCATAGTTTGCAAAGTTATGGAGAAACTACTAAGGAAACATCTCTCTTCACTTGGAATCCTTCAACTTTTTGTAAGTGAGGCAACATGGCTTCAGAGAAGGTAGATCAACAGTAACAAACTTATTAGAATTTTATGATGAGGTAAGCCGGATCTTACAGGAAAGAGAGGGCTGGGCAGATTGCATATTCCTAGACTTCCAGAAAGCGTTTGACACTGTTCCACATGGGAGACTTACTAGGAAGCTGCAAGGAATGGCTAGAATAGGTGGAAATGTCTTGGAATGGAGAAAAACTTACTTAGAATGAAGGGAACAGAGGGTTAGAGTAAGACACTCAGTGTCTGAATGGAGATGAGTTAGTAGTGAAGTTCCACAGGGTTCAGTTTTAGGGCCACTTTTGTTCCTTGCATATGTAAATGACCCACCAGAGTCTGTAAATTCATTCCTGAATATGTTTGCAGATGATGCAAAGATTGTGAAGAAAGTAAGAAACGAGAACAATGGTAGAGAACTTCAGGAAGATCTAAATAGTCTGCATGAGTGGTCAGAAAAGTGGCTAATGAAATTCAATACTTCAAAATGAAAAGTAATTAGAATGGGTACAAGGGCAAGAAGGCCCAAGCTTGACTAATCAGTGGCTGGAGTACAACTTCAAGAAACAGAAAATGAGAGAGATCTAGGAGTAAACATACTGGTAGATTTGTCTCCAGAAATACATATAAATGGCATAGTAAGGGCAGCATATGCATTCTTATCAAATGTAAGGGTAGCCTTCAGGCATATGGACAAGGAAATGTTCAGAAATATTTATGTAACCTATATGAGGCCAAAACTCGAATATGCAGCCCCTTTTTGAATTCGCACTTGAAAAAGCACATAGTGTCGGGGGGATGGTAGAGTGTAGTTAAGATTCTGTTTTACTAAGGGGACTCAAAGTACTGAGCTCGGTTAAGAGCTCACAAACAGACAGGACAGATATTTGTACTTGAACACCCCATCCGCTATACCATTAGTCGGTTAAATGAAACTCAGTATTCAATTTTCTTTTAATTTTGGAAATGCAATGACATTAAAAGAATTGAATTAAATTTTCGAATTAAATTTTATGAAATGCTGCCTCGAATCCCGGAGGTGGTGAGTACGATTTCGTTTCCCGGCACCACAGACGTATGCCAAGACTTTGGCCTCAACTCGACGATTACCTCTGTCACACAGGCAGAGTAGAATAGTGGACACTGCAATTGTAGAAACAGAAAGGACACACTTTAATAATGGGAAACTGAAAGCATGAGCACACATATAATGAGTCTCCAATATTATTCTACATGATGCAAATATATTGGCTAGTCATAGCTAACCACAAATATTTATGCTACCATAATATCATACAAAACCATTAATTCTTTGTTGGTATTAAAGGAAAAAAATTTATACACAATAAATGAAGAATAAGCAAAAGTTGCAATGCTTATTACTGATTTGCAATTAATATGGTAAAACACTCTATTTAGGATAAAGGAAGAATCTACGAGATAAATACAGTATTCATTCACTTTTGGTTATCAAGAACTGTTTGCATTGAAAAAAGAGGGTGCAAAACCACCTTTTGAAGAATTTGAAACTTATAACTCAAAACACTTTATCCCCAACATATGAAGAATTAGCAAAATAAATACAGTATACGTTCATTAGATTGTGGTTAACAGGAAATATTTGCAAAGCCAACAGGGTAAAATTACCTTTTAATTATATGCAGTTTAGAACATAAAACACTTTAGCTAAATGATTAAATATTTGCAATTTATATAGCAAATAGCTTTATTCACGAGTTATTGACGTTAAACACTTTATTTACGATGATAGAAAGAGGTGAAATGAAATTAGAATTTATTAGGAAAAGGGATAGATTTTTATGGGCTCATAGCCAGTCTTCAGAAAATGATATTTTTGTTTATCACATTTAAAGAAAAGAAACTTCTTAGCAATGTATATCAGCTGTAATTTCCAGGTTAAGGAATTAACTTTAGGAAGTGAGATTCCAGTTAGGTAATCTACAAAATTTCGATTTTATGAGAATGGAATCTGAGAAAAAATTCGTAAGATTTAGCCAGTAACGAATGTAACTAATTCTCGAAAAAACAATTTGCTTGACCCACGAGCTTTACCATACACTATCCCTCACCTTGTTGTGCCAGATGAATTCCTGTGAAGATGCCACGTAAATAAGGATGAAATAAGCTTGACTGCTGTGGCGAGATGTTGCCTCTGGGATGTTTGGCCGCCAAATGAGGACGCTTCATTGTCCCTCCAGGTGACGTCATCTGCATGATATATTTCTAGAGCAGTAACTGGCTCTGATATCATTTAAGGACTACTTTAGTGGTGGTCCCTGGCAGGCAATTATAGCAGAGATGCAAGGGAGAAACAGTATTTTTATTGCAACAAGTAGAAGCAAATAAAATAAAACGAGAATAATAATGGAAAGTTAGGTTACTGGTAAACAATCTCTAAAATGTTCTTTGCTCGTAGGAGATGTAATTTAAGTACTCAAATAATGAAGAAGCTACTGATATATATCTAGACAGGCTAATCACATACCAGTTAGGTCAAATTTATAACAAAATTATCAGCAAGAACAATTTTTAAAAAAAGAATATTGTAAAAAAAACGTATCTGGTGGGTTCACTGAAGAGCTGGAAAAGTAGGAGCAGCCTTTATATCGGGGCTCTGCTTCTACACATACAAGAGTAGTAAATAGGTTATATTTAAAATTAGCTATAAGCTAAGATATAAATTGCAAATAATCATAATCTGCAAAAGTCAAGAAGTGGGAATTATTTTTATTTTTTTAGAAAAATGACAGTTACTAAATTCATTAATAAGGCCTCTAAGAGCCTCTGGTGACTTTGAGCGAAACACTCTGTCACAAAGGCCCTTTCTAGAGAATATTGATTTAGAAAAATTCTACTACAGAAGGCGAAAAAAGAATAGAGAAAGTGACGGTGACTTCAGTGTTATTATGAGGGATGAGATATCCTTCTCATGGAAAAAAACGAATGAACAATAAGAATGGGATCCATCACTGGAACATATCATACTATTAGGAAAAGTGAACAAGTCTTATAAACAAAGCATTAAATGACATGCAAAACATAAAAGAAATGTGATCAAATTCAAATTTCAAGAAAATTAAATCACAATTTGATATCAGTGAATATCAATATTTAAGTTTAAGAATGCTTCAAATGCAAGAAGGCAATAATATATACAACAAAAAAACAGTATATGCAAATGTAAAATATGAACCACGTCGTCATTAACATTGGCGACTGGATTTAAAACAGTTTCAGCTATTCAACACTAAACTAAAATGTTTCCGCCATGTTCTGGCTTTCAGAGTCCCACAAAGGGAAATATAAAACTACGATCAAAGAATTATTCTTCATCTTTTTCGTCTCCCATTAGGAATAATGTTTGTACGCTAACATAAAAAAGTACAGTACAGTATTAAAGACATAAAAGATAAACATAAAAAATAAACAACAAATCAGAGAAGTAACCTTTACTGACTAGTCAAATTGAGGCTAACAGCACCAGCTTCCTCATTTGAGGGTAACGATCGTCGACTTAGTAGGTCAACAAGGTCATTGTCCTTGCCATGAACATGTTGGGCAGTGAATTTGAAAAGATTCAGGTACAGTATCTACCTTTTCAGGCGAGGATTTAGCTTGTATGCAGTCTGTAAATATAGGAGAGATCGGTGGTCGGTTCTCAGTGTAAAATGTTGGCCATACAGATGGAATTCAAATTTCTTTATGGCCCAATATGCAGCTAGAGCTTCCTTCTCCACGTTGGAGTAATTTCACTCTGAAGGGCAAAGCCTGCGGCTTGCATATCGCACTGGAGCTACTTCTGCTGAGTTGTCTGATCGGGCTTGCAAGAGCACGGCACCCAGGCCTTTGTCTGAGGCATTGGTCTGCAAGATAAATGGAAAATCAGGGATTACCAGTTGTAATACTGGCTCACCCGCCAATGCTTCTCGTAGCTTGAAAAATACTCTCTCCGCTTCATCAGGGGAAGTTTTACCTTGCTTGGAGGAGGTCATTTGCTGCAAAGGGGCAGCGATAGCATTAAAGTGCGGAATGAGCCGTTGGTAGTAGCCGACACTACCCAGGCATGATCTCAGTTGAGTGACAGTAGCAGGTTTCTCCATATCCTTAATAGCTTGTACCCTGTAATGTAAAGGGGACATAACTCCTTCTCCAACCACATGGCCGAGATACTGAAATTGTGTGAAAACAATCTCACCTTTGGAAGGCTTTAGATGATGTCCATGCTGGTTCAGACGAGTGAGAACTCTGCGGAGAGTCTCGAGGTGCAATGACCGATCCTGAGAATGCACCAGGATGTCGTCTATAAAGCATGAAACATTGTCGAGATCCTGTAGTACTATCCTCATGAGTCTGCTGAAACAGCCAGGGACATTTACCATACCAAAAGGCATGACCCTGAACTGGTATAGACCATATCTTGTGAAAAAGGCTGTTAGAGGCTTGGTAGTCTCGCTCAGCAGGACTTGCCAAAATCCACTGGCCAGATCGAACTTGGACAGATAACGGCCTCGGGAGAGCAACGAGAAAATATACTGGGTGTCAGCAATGGGCTCTCCATCAAAGAAGGCATGGGAGTTAAGCTTACGACAGTCAAGGCAGAACCTGTGACTGCCATCTCACTTACGCACTGCCAGGAAAGGTGAACACCAAGGCGAAATGCTCTTTTCAACTATTCTGAGGCGGACAAAAGTGTCAAGATCTTCCTTCAGCCATACGGACAGCTGGTGGAGAAGACCATAGGAATGCAGAAATGGCTCTGGGTCAGTCAGTCTGACATGATGCTCAAGGGTAGCAGTAATGCTTGGGAGGGCGTTGAGGACGTTCTCATATTCGTCTAATAGCTTGTTCAGCTGTTCCCGTTGACTTGGGTGCAGTCTGGAGTTAACAATGCAATTACTCACAGTTTCCTTTCGGTGTGTGGGAATGGCAAGATCCTTTCCATCATCAAAAGCTAAGCTTATGTCTTCTATTGCAAGGGCGGTGGCTGCGGCCAGAGGGGCTTCTTCCGAAAAACTCCACTCCCGTAAATCTGTCTCCACTGCAAGGGTGGAGTTTTCCAATATGGGAGGTAAGGGGTGGTTATAATGGAGCACCTGTGTTGCTGCAGCCTCGAAGGTTCTGTTGATCCTGAGGGCATCTATAGGGGTTGCTGAGAGTGCCAGTGCAGGATCCCTGTGGGCCTCCGGGTCCTCACAATAAAGCTTCAGCTAGTTAATGTGGTATTTCCGGTTATTGCCATCAACATTTAACACATAATTGTCAGGGTTCACCCGGTGTACCACAGTGTACGGTCCTTTCCAGCGTAGCATTAGCTTGCGGGTATCTGTTGGAAGAAGTAACAGAGCTCGATCACTGGGCATGCTTGTCAAAGAGGAGCTTGGCAGTCTGCTGGTGACCCTTAACGGCTAATTGTGCAGTTTTCCAAGCCTTTTTGAGGTAAGACGAAACTTCAAAATATACTCATGGATGTACCTATCGTCATCTTCGATGGTAGGTGAATCCCAACATTCTGCCAAGAATTCTACTGGGCCTCTGACCTTATGGCCATAAATCAGCTCGAAAAGCGAGTATCCAGTAGTGTCGTGGGGCGTGTCTCTGAAGGAGAAAAGTGCAGCAGGGACGTACTTGTCCCACTGCTTAGGTATATCTATCACTAGCTTGCGCAAACATCGCTTCAATTTCCCGTTATAACGTTCGCATGCTCCATTTGATTGGGCATGATAGACACTCGTACGAATGTGCTACATTTCTAAAAGATTACAGAAAGCCTCAAAGTGCCTACTTATAAACTGACTTCCATTGTCAGAAGTGACCTGCTTAGGAAAGCCAACCCTGGAGCAGATTTCAAATAGGGCATGAGCGACTGCTTCAGTTGTGATAGAAGACTGTGGCACTGCATCTGGGTACCTTTTTGCCAGGTCAACATATACCAGGAGGAACTGCTTCCCCGTGGACGAAGCTGGATTAATAGGACCTAATATGTCAATAGCGACCTTGGAAAATGGCTCCATTGAGAGCTTAGTTATCCCCATGGGAACCTTTGGTACCGGTGCCGTTGAGGTGGATTGACAGACAGGGCAGGAGCCTACATATCTGTCTGCCTCGGCGTACATGTTTGGCCATTGAAAAGCCTTCTGAAGGATGTGCCGAGTTTTTTATTTGCCTCTGTGTCCACTCAGAGGTAAATGGTGTGCCACATACATAGCCTGGCAGCATAACGAAGCGGGCACCACCAACTGTTTAAAGGTGTGGCCATCATTAGTCACATGCCTACGAAGTACTCCATCTTCAAGGGCGTAAGTGATCTGGCCTCCTCCTCTCACCTTGAAGGTTCTTCCCTCAGTGGCCTACTGCATCCAACGTTTGAGGCTGGGTCAATCTTGCTGCGATTTGGCAAAGTCTGGATGGGACTTCAATGGCTCTAGAGGTGCATCATCTGGTAAAGGAGGGGAAACTCTCCGCGTTCCACATTATGTGTACTGACTGCAGCAGACTCAATGGAGTCAGTCGGAGAATCGTCCAAATTCTTGGCATCGAGGCCAGGAGTTGCTGCTGAAATGGGTTCATGTAACTTCCCCCCAGGGAAGTTATAACGAGAAATGTCCTTATGGTAGAGGTCGGCCTGGAAAATAGGAACTAGGTTCAGTGCACGATCCAGCAAGACAGGGTACATAAGTCCAATCATTGCCACAGCTGGGGCTTTTCCCTTGTAGTATTTGCAATCCAGGTTAATGACACAACAGCGTCGTATTTGGGGTAATCCTTAAGCAACCCGCACACAAACGACTTTGCTGGTAAAATCTTCATCCCTGAAGAATCTCTCTTCAACAAGTATGCCATTGGCCCCTGTGTCAAGGGCTATCTCAGCTTCCACACCATTTATGGTTTCTAGGGACTTTGGGATTATTTCCAGATCATCATGTTCGATGAGTTTCACACTGGCAAGTTTGTGTGGTGGCTCCTCGGCGTTATCCTCATTGGCCCTTTCTGGCCTTGCTTCAACAGCATTAGCCAAGTGCATGGCTGGATGGCTATGCGGGCCGCCACTGTGTGAGGGAGCGTGGTGGCTCTTAGAGTTTGGCTGAAAACTCTGGAAAGGTGGAGCAGAGTAATGGCCTTTGCCTCTGAACTGCTGAGGCTTAGGTCTTACCGGGCCATCCTTCTTGAGTGTGGGTGCATGGCCGTAATAAGGCTTAGGATTGTGAGGAGGATGTGCTGGACGATTGAAGTTCTGCGAGGGGCTCTTGTGCTTCCCGTTCCTGTAATCCCTATTTCCGGATAATGGACTACTGTCTGGGATTCCCACTCGAAGTCGAGCAAGCGCAAGCTCATGCTCACATTGTGCTTGTGCCTCATTACCTGCTCTCTTCTCCAGCTTATCTCAGCGTTCAACCATCTTCTCTTGAGCCCATTCGAAGAGCTTCTGTTTTGGGGAAAAACCGCATCTCTCACCCATTGCAATCATCATGTCCAGGTAACGCTCCTCATCGAATGTCTCGATGGTTTCCATGTTTGTTTCCTGTGAATGCCTGGTTTCCATGATGCTTTCCTAAACAGTCAATAACGAAGTGCCAAAACCAACCACAAAATAAAAAACAAATCTCTACAATAGTAGAAAAATGAAAGAACCACACAACACCAAGGAGAGAAAAAAATTCAACACCACAGTTCAAACTTAAACGTAGAAGTGATCTCAAAACCTCACCATAAAAGTGATTCAAAATACAATCAACTGCAACAGCAGCAAAATGTTGCAAAACAGTGCATGAAACACTGGTAATACAGAATGACAGTCGTGCCTGCTTAACAGCAATACGAGGCAGTACCTGCGGTTATGGTGCAAATGAAAGGAATGAGCAACACAATCATATGCAACAGCAGCAAAATATTGCAAAACAGTGCATGAAACACTGGTAATACAGGATGGCAGTCATGCCTGCTTAACAGCAATATGCGGCAGTACCTGCAGCTATGGTGCAAATGAAAGGAATAAGCAACAACGTATTTTATCGACTAGCACCCAGTGCCAGAGAATACAAACAAGTACAGTATAGCGGTCGTGCCTGCGTATGAGCGCGTATATGGCAGTACCCACAAATAAAATGTCGTAAGTAAAATTCTGGAGTGTTGCCAAAAGGGCACCGATCCTATGCAAAATACACCAAAGATAAGCTAACGGCTTACTAGGCAGCCAGATTACACATGTCTACTAGTAATGACAAAATTTATTTTCAGGTGACAACTAAGACACATGAAGGGCTTAGCCTTGGCTTGATAAATGACACCAATGTTTTTCTTCCCAATCTATGAGCAGTCAATGCTTGAATATAAAACACAATTATAAGCAAAAATACTTAATATGCTTTCTCCCAATTCCTAAATCCCAAGGAAATATAAACAATTCTTAACAAGTATCACCCTTTAACGGATATATAAAACACGAATACTTTTAAACAAAATCTTATCACGCAAATAAATGAAATTTTAAATAACACGTCTTCTCGTCATGCAAAATTTCTTAAGTCTGTTACCACATAATCTCATGTAGATTTCCTGAAATTTTGTTTACCACATGGGAAACAAGAAAATATTAGTTACCACAATTAATTTTGAAAATTAAAAAAAAAATCTGATCTGCAACGTCTCTAGCGATAAAATTTGTGTGTGCAGCCTAAGATTCATTCATTTCAATAATCGAGCTAGTGGTAATCGGGTTTCATGTGCAATGTTAAAAAGCAAAATAAAAATAAATTTATCAAAATCAGTCTGTCTGTTCGGGTCCCTGTTTGGGCACCAATATGTTGTTGGAGGAATGGAGAGTGTTGTTAAGATTCTGTTTTACTAAGGGGACTCAAAGTACTGAGCTCAGTTAAGAGTTCACAAACAGACAGGACAAATATTTGCACTGGAACACCCCACCTGTATACCACTACTCGGTTAAATGAAACTCAGAATTCAACTTTCTTTTAATTTTAGAAATGCAATGGCATTAAAAGAATTGAATTAAATTTTTTAAATTAAATTTTATGAAATGCTGCCGCGAATCCCGGAGGAGGTGAGCATGATATCGTTTCCCGGCACCTCAGATGTATGCCAAGACTTTGGCCTCAACTCGACGATTACCTCTGTCACACAGGCAGAGTAGAATAGAGGACACTGCAATTGCAGAAACAGAAACGACACACTGTTAATAATGGGAAACTGAAAGCATGAGCACACATATGAGTTTCCAAAGTTATTCTACAGAATGAAAATATATTGGTTAGTCACAGCTAACCAGAAATATTTATGCTACCATAATAGCATACAAAACCATTAATTCTTTGTTGGTATTAAAGGAAAACAATTTTTTCACAATAAATGAAGAATAAGCAAGACAAATACAGTACTGTATGAATTCCTTAAATTGTGGGCAACCACAAAAGTTGCAATGCTTATTACTGATTCGCAATTAATATGGTAAGACACTCTATATACGATAAAGGAAGAATCTATGAGACAGATACAGTATTCATTCACTTATAGTTATCAAGAACTGTTTTCAATGAAAAGGGGGGGGGGCAAAACCACCTTTTGAAGTATTTGCAACTTATAACTCAAAACACTTTATCCCCAACATATGAAGAATCAGCAAGATAAATGCACTATGCATTCATTAAATTGTGGATAACAGGAAATATTTGCGAAGCCAACAGGGTAAAATTACCTTTTAATTATTTGCAGTTTATAGCATAAAACACTTTAGTTAAATGATTAATTATTTGCAATTTATATAGCAAATAGCTTTATTCACGAGTTTTTGACGTAAAGCACTTTATTTACGATGATAGAAAAGGGTGAAATGAAATTAGAATTTGTTAGGAGAAGGGATAGAATTTTACGGGCTCATAACCAGTCTTCAGAGGATGAAATTTTCGTGTTTTCACCTTCAATGAAAAGAAACTTCTTAGCAATGTATATCAGCTGTAATTTCCAGGTTAAGGAATTAACTTTGGCAAGTGAGATTCCAGTTAGGTAATCTACAAAATTTCATTTGTATGGGAATGGAATCTGAGAAAAAAAAATTGTAGGATTTAGCTAGTAACGAATGTAACTAATTTTTGAAAAACCAATTTGCTTGACCAACGAGCTAATCATGCACTATCCCTCACCTTGTTCGTGCCAGAAATTTATAGTGTTTCAGTTATGACCACAAATATAGATAAGGTGGATGGAGTAGATGACCTATAGATACAAGTGCAATATAAAAAATTCACTTCTGTAATTATTGGCTGTGTTTATCGCCATCCAAAGGCTACGGTTCTTTCTTTTTTATATCTATCAGATGTTATTAAAGCTATGTGCTTAAAGGAAAAACCGGTTTTTGTTATTGGCTGTGTTTATCGCCATCCAAAGGCTACGGTTCTTTCTTTTTTATATCTTTCAGATGTTATTAAAGCTATGTTGTTAAAAGAAAAACCGGTTTTTGTTATAGGAGATTTTAACGATGATCTTTTCAAAAGAGGAAACACTATTAAGAGTGTTATAAGCAACCTAAATTTAAGTCAGATAATAAATAAGGCTACTAGAATTACCGAAAAAACGTCTACCCTGATAGATTTAGTTATTACACATAAAAAGGAAATTATAATACACTCTGATGTTCTCCCAAGCCCCATTGCTGACCACGAAATGCTTTCAATAATCTTAAATATACGTAAACCAAAGCCTGAACCCAAAATAGTTACATATCGTTGCAGAAAAAATTATAGTCCAAACATTTTTTGCAGTCTTCTTCTTAATGAATCAGATACTTTGAACAGCATCTTGAACACTGACAATGCAAACTTTCAAGTAGATATATTTACTAATACATTCATTAAATGTCTCAATAGCTGTTCACCGGTAGTTACAGTACAGCTAACTAGACCCTTTGCCCCATGGATCGATGAGAACTTAAAAAAATCAATAAAAGAAAAAAATGAGTTACAGTCAGACCTAAGAAAAGACAGAGGTAATGACGAACTTGCAAATCAATTCAAACATAAAAAGAAAAGTGTTGAACGAGCGCTAGATGCTGCTAAAGACAATTACTTCAAAGAAAAATTTAATTCTTGCAGGGGTAACAGTCGGGAATCATGGCGGGTTTTTAAAGACATGTTACCTGGTTTAAAGAAATCCAAGTCACCAAATTATGACACTCCGTTAGAGAAAGCTAACGAATTTAATGAATACTTTTCCGAAATTGGAGAACAAGCTTTTAGAAAATCTCAAGAAGGAACGGAACATACGCCACTTTCACACTGGAAAAGCGAATCCCCACATCCTAATATCGCTCGCTTTAGACCACAACCTGTAGATGTAAACACAGTCATTTTAACTTTCAAAAATCTTAATGAAACAAAACAGTAGGCTCAGACGATATACCGTTCAGATATTTCATGGAATCTCTTCCAATTTTAATTTTTTATATTACAATCATTGTTAATACGTCAATAGTGACAGGTATATTCCCTAATCTATGGAAGCACCCATATGTACTACCTTTATATAAAAATGGGGATATAGATGCTGTCGGAAACTACAGACCCATCTCTTTACTTCCAATTCTTTCAAAGGTCCTAGAAAAAACAGTGGAAACACAGCTCATGTCATTTCTAGAAGCGAATTCTTTGTTCTCAGAAAGTCAACACAGCTTCCGAAGATACTTATCAACAGAAACAGCGCTGTTAAAGGTCACAGAATGCATTTATAGTAACATAGATAACCAACAAGTATCTCTTCTATTATTGCTAGAACTATCAAAGGCATTCGATAGTGTATCCCATGACATTCTTCTAAGGAAATGTAATAAATTAAATATCGATGAATTCTGGTTCAGTGATTATTTAAAAGATAGATGCCAATCTGTAAAAATCAATTCTGTTGTGTCAACACCTAGAAATGCGAGATTTGAGGTTCCTCGGGGATCAATTCTAGGACCTGTTTTGTTTTTAATATACATAAATGATATGGCAGAAGTTCTAGAAAAATATTTTTTGGTACAGTATGCGGATGATTGTCAGTTGGTATTATCTTATAAAGTATGTAATGTAGATCTTTTAAAGTTAGCAGAATATACATTGGATGAGGCCAAAGTATATTTTCAGAGAAATGGATTGAATGTAAACGAACAAAAAACACAATGCATGTTTGTTGGCTCATGCCAGTTAATATCTCTTCTTCCCCCTAATATCAAGATTAATTTTGGAAGTACTGTGATCACACCATCTGTATCTGTAAAGAATTTAGGAGTCAATATGGACACTTATCTCTAATATGACGTACATATTAGTCATATTGTCAAGAAGGTAAACGGCGTATTAATGATAATAAATAGAATAAAAGATGGATTCGATAAATCAAAGAGAATCATGGTTGTTCAGTCACTAGCCCTTAGAATAATGAATTACTGTTCCAAAATATGGGGCATGACCACTAAACAGCAGCTTGACAGGGTTCAAATAGTAGAAAATTTTGCAGCAAAAATAGCTACAGGAGGCGCTAAAAAATATGGCCATGTCATCCCAATCTTAAAGAACTAAATTGGTTAAAAATTTAATTCAAAATAGAATTTGATATCTGTGCCTTTACTTATACAATATGCCATAACTTACTTCCTTCCTAGCTATTTTCTTTTCCCTCTGTAATTGACGTGAACCCACGTTCTACTCGACAATCTAGAGATCTATTTGTGCCAAGAACAAGAACAGATTTGGGAGGAAGGTCAATAACTGTTAGAGGACCTAGAGACTGGAACAACATCCCAGATGATGTAAAAGACTCCTCATCTTTTCAAGCATTTAAAAGGAAGCTTAAATCTTATTTTTTCAATTCACTATATAATCAATAACTGTAATAGATGAGAAAGATCATTATTTCAAATTTTTTGACAATTTTATTTTTTAGATGTATAGGTTCTCACAGTAATGATTTAATTTGTATATAGTAAGTAATTTACAGTACCTTGTACTGTAAATTATGAAGAATAACCAATGTATCTTTTGGAAATAAACATTTTGATTTGATTTGATTTGAGATGAATTCCTGTGAAGATGCTACGTAAATAAGGTTTGAAATAAACTTGACTGCTTAGGTGAGATGCTGCCTCTGGGATGTTTGGCCGCCAAATGAGAGGGCTTTAATCTCCCTCCTGGTGACGTCATCTGTAGGATGTATTTCTAGAGCAGTAACTGGCTCTTATATCATTTAAGGGATACTTTAGTGGTGGTCCCTGGCAGGCAATTATAGCAGAGATGCAAGGGAGAGACAGCATTTTAGGTGCAACAAGTGGAAGCAAATAAAATAAAACGAGAATAATAATGGAAAGTTAGGTTACTGGTAAACAATCTCTAGAACGTTCTTTGCATTGTAGGAGATGGAATTTAAGTACTCAAATAATAAAGAAGCTACTGAAATATATCTAGACAGGCTAATGACATAACAGCAACGTCAAATTTATAACAAAATTATCAGCAAGAACAAGTTTTATAATAATTTATTAGCAAGAGCTATTTTATCATAAGAAAATTGTAAAGAAAACGTATCTGATAGATTCACTGAAAAGATGGAAAGATAGGAGCAGCCTTTATATCGAGACTATGCTTCTACACGTACAAGAATAGTAAATAATGTATATTTAAGATTAGCTATAAGCTAAGATATAAATTGCAAATAATCATAATCTGCAAAAGTCAAGAAGTGGGAACTATTTTTTTTAGTTACAAAAATGACAGTTAAGTTACTAAATTAACTAATAAGGCATCTAACAGCCTCTGGTGACTTTGAGCGAAACACTCTGTCACATTAGTATAACTGATTCGTTATATAGGTTTTTGTAAAAAGTACGAATTGGTTAAAAAAAGTGGAAAACATAGCATAGAGATTTGATCAAAACGTGAATAATTTAGTCGACCATTATTATTATTATTATTATTATTATTATTATTATTATTATTATTATTATTATTATTATTATTATTATTATTATTATTTTTATTATTATTATTAGTAGTAGTAGTAGTAGTAGTAGTAGTAGTAGTAGTGGTATTTCATATTTATCATCGTAACATACTTTTATTAATATAGTAAAAATATTTATTCACTACTTCTTAATAGTGATTTTTTTTTATTTTTGGTGCAGTTATAATGCAGTTTGCAGATATGATTATCTGTTTAATACAAAACACAGCTATATTTAAAAAATGTTTATTATAGAGGGAGTAGAGGTTTGGTTGTCATTTTTGCCGGACTCTTGCATATTTCACAATACAATTTTCATTATTATTTGCATGTTTAGTATCTCTCCCAAGCTTTATTTATAACATGCTCCCTTTACAGGTCCAATGAAAGTGTCCCTCTATCTGTCCTTAATCAGTAGACTGCCATAACACCCTTTTTATATAGACCTTGAGTTGTAAAGTGTTTTTATTCTTTTTTTTCAGTTTACAGAATATATTTTACATGGTGTTTTCTCTGCCCTGTCATTCTACAAGTATATCACTCATTTAATTAGTCACTATTAACAAAGCCTATCTGCGAGACCTACAAACAATATATTGAAATTATAATTCCAGAAGACTATATAAACAATTTCCTTCATTACCTTTAGACCTTATTCAGTAAATTAGCACTAAACCCATCTAGATGGATGACTAAGCAAGCCCTAGACGATTAGAGCAAGCGGCATTTTCTTTGTGTACTGGTAATAAACACCAAGATTTTCCATTTGGCATAAATTTAGCACTTGCATCAATGACACAAATTTCACCTAGTTCCTCTATACTCCTTGTGGGCACATATATTAAAAACGCAAACATGTTCTAAATTCAATGAAAATATTACTTATTGAGAAATCAAATGATAGTTAAATATTACCAAAGCAAGCATTATTCATTCAGGGTCTACAGTCAACCAGTAATGAAGTTATTAGATTCATAAATAATTTCCACAAATCCTTGACATTAGTGAATAAAAAGCCTCTGTACAGCTATCTGTGATAAGTATTCTTCTGAGTTATGATTATAAGATTATGAAGTACTGTATTCCCCATATGCACCTTCAACATCGACCTAAAACTCGTCAATATATGGCTCCTTAGTAACTACAGGATCTTGTTTTGGAAACATATCTCGTGCTGAATATTTTATTTTGGAATTATTTGAAGCCTGTTTCATAAATGCTGTTTAAAGAGATTTCCCATTTAAAGGTAATCTATTTGTAAATTTGAAGATATCCTTTATTTATAACTTATAATTACCAATCACTAAACATATATATATATATATATATATTCATGCACATAATGCAGTTCTTCAGTCCAATGAATTCCACATTGGAAATATAATTGATATATAGGGTTTCAGAGTTTGAAGTCATAGGAATTTCAGTACTGACAAGGCAAATGGCTACTTTGCAGATATTTCACTTGTTGGGTTATCAGGATAACATCCTTTGTAATGTGTATGGTATTGATTATGTATTTTGAGGCGTATATCTCCGGTATATTGCAGGACATAGAAAGTTTTACAGGAATTTTACACAAGTTTGGTGAAAAAGACTCATTTATCATCACGTTATTATCTTTAACTATGTTAAAACTGTTTTGCTACTGTGGGTTCTGAGCAAGTTTCCTGTGGTAACTAGACTGACATAACACCATTTCCATTTACAGTAAACTTTGTAGTCCTCAAAATAGGAAGGATACCGTGCATACATAGACCACACTGGATTAAGCAGTTGGGAAATATGTATCTTTATTGCAAACAGTTTTTTCTCAGTTTACAGAACTAGTATTTTACATGATCTTCTCTCAACCCAGTCCTTCTACATGTTTATCAACAATTCAAAATGCATCATTTAAATATGGCTTATAGTGGTGTTGGTTACATTAATTTGAGAAGTATTACTATTATTATTAGTTCTGATATTAATTTGAGCATTCATTTTTCTTTTGTGTCTGTAATTCTGTATACAAATGACAAACATACATGGAATATACTTTTCTGTTAACAAATATTGTGTCAAAAAGGTTTATTTAAAGATTAATCAAGGGTCACAAGCAAGTCTCCATTTCAATCGGCAATTATCTTCTGAAAAAATATGTTTTTTTTCATTTTAGGAAGAGTTTGAAGTGAGTTCATCCGTTTTGGATAGTGTGTTACTTCATCCTCTTATGATGATTCATATTTTACTCATTGTTGAAAGTTAGCATGAATTTAGATTCTCATAACTTTTAGTAACTTTAATAGTATTATTATTTGTTGGGAATTTCTTCTTTTTCTCTGGAAAATTGCTGTTTACAGTGGAGAGGTATGGGTTTCGTGCTATATCTATGAGCATACTTCATTGAAGTGGAAATACTGTCAAATTGAAATATTTTGATATGAACATATTGTAATGAGAGATGTATTTGGCAGGGATTGTTAGTCATCTATGTCTTTTTCAGGCATAAAGAAGAATCATGTTTCAGCAATGAAACCATCAAGGTATTACACGGAATATAGTGAAGAAAATAATGTCTAAAAGAAAGATGTGCTGAAGATGATAGTTTGTTCCATACGCATATTTTATAGGTGTAGCAGGCTATAATGTAATTATATGTAACCATCAGTGATAAAACTCATATTCGGTAGCATATATTGAACCATGTACTATAGCTTCACGATACGCCAGTTATTCTGCTTTAGTGAACTCTAGATCAAAGCTTCTTTTTTGCAGAAATAGAAACAGGTTGCATCAGAATCTACCATTAGTTAATCTCTCAATTGTCTTTAACAGTGAGAATACTGTAACATGTGACGCTTGACAGAAATGTAATGAAATGGAGATGAGGGAGTGTT
>JAXCGZ010015951.1:0-30000 GCA_037179515.1 Halocaridina rubra | reverse complement strand
TTTTCTTTTTATGATTTTTCTAATAAGCACTGACCTATTCATACCCACCCTACCTCTGTCATATGTCTATCTAATCTACATTTGAAGGTGTCTAAGGTATTGGCATTTACTATCGTATTACGAAGCCTGTTCTATGCATCAGCTACTCTATTACCAAACCAATTTTTACCAATTTCCCTTCTGAACCTAAATTTATCAAGCTTAAATCCATTATTACGAGTTCTGGTTTGATCACGAATTTTTAAAACTTTATTTATATCTCCCTTGTTAATCCCTTTAAACCATTTATACACTTCAATCTTATCCCCCCTAACTCTTCGCCTCTCTAGAGAATGTAGATTAAGTTTTTTTAATCTGTCCTCATATGGTAGATTTCTGATATTGTGTATCATCTTGGTCATTCTTCGCTGCACTCTCTCCAAGGATTCAATTTCCATCCTATAATAGGGTGACCAGAATTGCACAGCATAATCTAAATGGGGCATAACTAATGCAAGATAGAGCTGCAAAATAACTTTCTCCGTCCTAATGCTAACACTTCTTGAGATAAATCCTAAAATTCTGTTTGCTTTATTTCTGACTGCTCTGCAATGCTCTCTTGGCTTAAGATTACTACTCACAAGAACTCCCAAATCCCATTCACACTGAGAACTCATGATTTCATGGTTATTTAGCTTATAATTTGTATTGTCTTTTATAGTACCCATTTTAACTACTTTACATTTTTCAACATTAAATTCCATTTGCCATTTGTCTGACCATTCAGATAATCTAATTAGATCTTTTTGTAAAGCATGAATGTCTTCTTTTCCATTTATAATTCTACCTATTTTAGTGTCGTCTGCGAATTTACTTAGGTTACTACTGATATCCGAATCCAGATCATTTAGATAAACGATGAATAATAGGGGACCCAGTACCGAGCCTTGTGGTACCCCGCTAGTAACCGAGCCCCACTCCGATTTCTCTCCATTTATGCAAACTCTCTGTTTTCTGTCTTTTAACCATTGTTTGGTCCATCTGAGAACAGCTCCTCCTATACCATGAGCTTCCAGCTTTTTAACTAATCTTTTGTGAGGAACTCTATCGAAAGCTTTGCTAAAATCTCGATATATTGTATCATATTCTTTGCCACAATCTACTTCCTCGTAAACTTCTGAATAAAAAGACGTATTCATACCCACCCTACCTCTGTCATATGTCTATCTAATCTACATTTGAAGGTGTCTAAGGTATTGGCATTTACTATCGTACTACGAAGCCTGTTCTATGCATCAGCTACTCTATTACCAAACCAATTTTTACCAATTTCCCTTCTGAACCTAAATTTATCAAGCTTAAATCCATTATTACGAGTTCTGGTTTGATCACGAATTTTTAAAACTTTATTTATATCTCCCTTGTTAATCCCTTTAAACCATTTATACACTTCAATTTTATCCCCCCTAACTCTTCGCCTCTCTAGAGAATGTAGATTAAGTTTTTTTAATCTGTCCTCATATGGTAGATTTCTGATATTGTGTATCATCTTGGTCATTCTTCGCTGCACTCTCTCCAAGGATTCAATTTCCATCCTATAATAGGGTGACCAGAATTGCACAGCATAATCTAAATGGGGCATAACTAATGCAAGATAGAGCTGCAAAATAACTTTCTCCGTCCTAATGCTAACACTTCTTGAGATAAATCCTAAAATTCTGTTTGCTTTATTTCTGACTGCTGTGCAATGCTCTCTTGGCTTAAGATTACTACTCACAAGAACTCCCAAATCCCATTCACACTGAGAACTCATGATTTCATGGTTATTTAGCTTATAATTTGTATTGTCTTTTATAGTACCCATTTTAACTACTTTACATTTTTCAACATTAAATTCCATTTGCCATTTGTCTGACCATTCAGATAATCTAATTAGATCTTTTTGTAAAGCATGAATGTCTTCTTTTCCATTTATAATTCTACCTATTTTAGTGTCGTCTGCGAATTTACTTAGGTTACTACTGATATCCGATTCCAGATCATTTAGATAAACGATGAATAATAGGGGACCCAGTACCGAGCCTTGTGGTACCCCGCTAGTAACCGAGCCCCACTCCGATTTCTCTCCATTTATGCAAACTCTCTGTTTTCTGTCTTTTAACCATTGTTTGATCCATCTGAGAACAGCTCCTCCTATACCATGAGCTTCCAGCTTTTTAACTAATCTTTTGTGAGGAACTCTATCGAAAGCTTTGCTAAAATCTCGATATATTGTATCATATTCTTTGCCACAATCTACTTCCTAGTAAACTTCTAAATAAAAAGACGTATTCATACCCACCCTACCTCTGTCATATGTCTATCTAATCTACATTTGAAGGTGTCTAAGGTATTGGCATTTACTATCGTACTAGGAAGCCTTTTCCATGCATCAGCTACTCTATTACCAAACCAATTTTTACCAATTTCCCTTCCGAACCTAAATTTATCAAGCTTAAATCCATTATTACGAGTTCTGGTTTGATCATGAATTTTTAAAACTTTATTAATATCTCCCTTGTTAATCCCTTTAAACCATTTATACACTTCAATTTTATCCCCTATAACTCTTCGCCTCTCTAGAGAATGTAGATTAAGTTTTTTTAATCTGTCCTCATATGGTAGATTTCTGATATTGTGTATCATCTTGGTCATTCTTCGCTGCACTCTCTCCAAGGATTCAATTTCCATCCTATAATAGGGTGACCAGAATTGCACAGCATAATCTAAATGGGGCCTAACTAATGCAAGATAGAGCTGCAAAATAACTTTTTCCGTCCTATTGCTAACACTTCTTGAGATAAATCCTAAAATTCTGTTTGCTTTATTTCTGACTGCTGTGCATTGCTCTCTTGGCTTAAGAATACTACTCACAAGAACTCCCAAATCCCTTTCACACTGAGAACTTATGATTTCGTGATTATTTAGCTTATAACTAGTATTGTCTTTTATAGTACCCATTTTAACTACTTTACATTTTTCAACATTAAATTCCATTTGCCATTTGTCCGACCATTCAGATAATCTATTTAGATCTTCCTGTAAAGCATGAATGTCTTCTTTTCCATTTATAATTCTACCTATTTTAGTGTCGTCTGCGAATTTACTTAGGTTACTACTGATATCCGAATCCAAATCATTTAGATATACGACGAATAATAGGGGACCCAGTACCGAGCCTTGTGGTACCCCGCTAGTAACCGAGCCCCACTCCGATTTCTCTCCATTTATGCAAACTCTCTGTTTTCTGTCTTTTAACCATTGTTTGATCCATCTGAGAACAGCTCCTCCTATACCATGAGCTTCCAGCTTTTTGACTAATCTTTTGTGAGGAACTCTATCAAAAGCTTTGCTAAAATCGAGATATATTTTATCATATTCTTTGCCACAATCTACTGCCTCGTAAACTTCTGAATAAAAAGACAGTAAGTTTGTAAGGCACGAAAAACCCTTAAGAAACCCGTGTTGTGAAAGTTTTATCAGTCTGTGTAATTCTAGATGTGCCCTTATTTTATTTTCAATTATGGATTCTAGAATCTTACCCACTGTTGACGTTAAACTTACCGGCCTATAATTATTCTTTTTAACTCGTTCTCCTTTTTTTAAATATTGATACCACATCTGCCAATTTCCACTCCATGGGTACCGATCCTAATTTTATTGAATTATTAAATAATGCAGTTAGTGGACAACTAAGCTCTTCCTTGCATTCCTTTAATATTCTAGCTTATATTCCATCAGGTCCCGGAGATTTATGAGCCTTTAATTTATCTATTTCTTTTATTACCTCCTCTCTCGTAATATTTATTGAACTAAGTATATTATCGGGACTGTCTCTGTAAATGGATTCTACTTCCGGAATATTTTCCAAGTTTTCATTGGTAAATACAGATAAGAAATAATCATTTAAACATGTACACATCACTTTATCGTCATCTGTAATATGGCCATTGGCTACTTCAATTGGTCCGACTTTTTCCTTAAATTTTGTTTGATAATGTTGATAAAACCCTTTAGGATTTTCTTTAGCTTCTCCTGCTATTCTAACTTCGAATTTTCTTTTTGACTCTCTAACTATTTTTTTAACTTCCCTGTTTAACTGTATATATTGCTGCCTCACCTGCTCTTCACTCTTTTTAGTTTCCTGTATATCCCTCTTTTAATACTTATAAGATTCTTTATTCTATTGTTCATCCATTTAGGGTCATTTTCTCTTGATCTGCAATGTTTCATGGGAATATAGTCTCTCTGACTATTCTTAAGAGTCATGACAAAATTGTTATATTCCTCATCCAAATTTATATTAACTGACGGACTGCTGTTCTTTCCTGTGAGAGAATTTAATGTATTGATCTTATCTTGTGATAATCCTTGGCATGTGGTACTCAATTTTCGAGGTAATCTGCTACCTGCGACCTGACCTGCTGGATTAACTACCCACATCTGTACCCCAGAAATCCCTTCCCATACCTCATTAGATAATTTAGTTTTTAAACCCTCAAATCTCCTGCTCTAAAGTTTGGAACAATATTCTTGTTTTCCTTTCTAGTTTCCTTGAAAATTATGTTAAATCTAATGGAGTCATGGTCACTGTTGCCCAATGGTTCGCCAACTTCTAACTTTGTAACCATATTCTCTCTATTACTAAGAACTAAATCTAGTATATTCACCCCCCCCCCGTGTTGCTTCAAGTACATGCTGAGAAAGGAAATTGTCTTCTACTACTTCCAAAAACTCCTTAGAGCTACTATCACCTGTTATGGTTTCCCAGTTAATATTTCTAAAATCAAAATCGCCTACAATGCAAACTCTATTTGACCTGGTCACTTCAGAAATTTCATCGTATATAACTTGCGACTTTATATTATCTAGATCAGGTGGTCTGTAGACTACTCCTACAACTAGACTTTCTATATTATTTTTTATTTCAACCCATAAGGTTTCTGAATTTAGATTTGTCTTAATTCCAGACTTAATTCAGCTTCTGAGGCTATCTTTAATATACATAATTACCCCTCCCCCTCTTCTATCTGCACTGCGATCCCCATTATAAAGTTTATATCCTGTAATTATGTACTCAGCTTTAAGGTGTTTGCTTTCTAAATTAATCCAACTTTCAGTAATGCATATTATATCCGGTCTCTCACTACATACTATGGCTCTCAGTTCTTCTATCTTGTTACCTAAACTACGGCTATTTGTATAATACACTTTTAAACTTTCTCTAGGTTTACCCTTCTTGTGGCTATTTTTTATGTTAATATTTGTTTTATGTAACAAATGGTTATTATCCTTAGACTCCCAGTTATTTGACCCACTATTTACTGAACCCTTACTGACTAATTTCTCTGCACAAGTATTATTCATTTCATTGTTTGTATCTAACAAAACCCCCCTACCTCTCTGTCTATCATACCAGCCAATACCGAGACACCTGAATTAGAAAGATGCACTCCATCCCTTGCATACATATGCTTACGACTAGTGAAGTGATCCCACCCGTCTATAAAACCTATATTATTCTCCCGACAGAAGACTTCCATCCTAGCATTTACTCCTATTGCTCGAGACCACTACTCTGAACTTTGGCTAAGCCTAGGGAGAATACCACACATTACAGGAACTGCACCCCTTTTCCTGATCTTATCCAGGGCTTGTCTATACAACCTAATCAGCTCCTCACTTCTACCATCCTGCACGTCATTTCCACCAGCTATCAAACAAACAACATTTTTTTTTCTCAATCCAGCTATTTATTGACTCACCCACCTTCTTCATACCTGCTCCAGGGAAAAAATATTTTCCTCTAACTCTATGCCTGAGTTTCCTGTCTACATATCTGCATAGTGAATCCCCTACAATTACCAGAGAACGAGACTTTTCCAGAGGATGGGTTACTCCGACCTTGGGAGACTTACCTAGGCTCTTGACCTGGGAGCTTTTCCCACTTCCATTTCTATGTTCGCTAGTACACCTATCTGACTCTATGGGTCCTGAAGAATTTCTGCCGCCACTGTCACATTCATCTCTAAGTGAACTAAATGAATTAGCAACTTGTAGTCGAAAAGTATCACTTTTCTTAAGAACCATCTTCGTTGAACCCTTATTCACAACTTTCCAGTCGTCTTCACTATTCAATTGTCCCTTCCTGGTTAACACCTCTACCTTACCTCTCAGATCCCTGTTCTCCTCTGCTAAGGATCTGACCTCCTGCCTGACTGCAGCCAACTCATTTCTTAAATTAAAAATGAGGTCGCTCTCTATCCCAGAGAGTCTTAGAACACAAGAGAGCAGTAAGATATAATCAAGAAAATTCAGCTTTATTTACCAACATCAATGAACATAATCATCGGATTGATTGGAGTGGTGCCACTATGCTATTTAAAAGTACCTGTCAATTCAAACAGAAAATAGTGGAATCTTCCCTCATTAATATGAAGGACAATTTTAATCTATCTAGGGGGCAATGGACCCCTGACATAATTGATAAAGCCCTCCTGAAGCGCTGCCTCAACGAAATTATCCCTCAAGATAAACCCCCAAAATGATTGTAGTCGTTATTGTGTATTTTGATTGTATTAGGATTTATATATGTATTTCATTTTGTATGCTCTTGTATATGGGGATGTGTGTACAGATATTGTTACATGTGTTATATCTATATGTGTATATTTATTAATTTTCTTTTAATTATAATAATATGTTGGTGGCTATCTTCTTTCAGATCATTTATCATTTTAAGGATTAACATTTTTCTTTGTTAATGGCTTAATGATCTTGGCGGCTTCTTTGTTGAGGATAATTCGATTGGATTAGACCTGTCCTGTTATCATAAAAATTTTTAATCCCTGAGGTGTCATGAGTCCTTTTGTTTATGCCTCCTCCTTCTTTGTTATTTTGTCTCAGTTGTGCTTGAGAATGGATCCAGTTAGGATCCGAAATATAGCATTGTTTTATAAGTTTTGTTTCACTGATGGGCTTCCTTACTATTTAGTGCTGTATGCTAACAGTTTGTACTTATATATATATATATATATATATATATATATATATATATATATATATATATATATATATATATATATATATATATATATATATATATATATATATATATATATATATATATATATATATATATATATATATATATATATATATATATATATATATATATATATATATATATATATATATATATATATATATATATATATATATATATATATATATATATATTTATATATATATATATATATATATATTTGCTAAGGAAACCAATCAGAGAAACCACACAAAAAATAACGCTAAAGGAGACTTGAGGGAATTAAAAATAAAAAATCAGAGCTAGTAAAACAGGTCTAATTGGAAAAAAATAATATATTCATTGATAGAAAACCCGAAAATACAATCATTAAAAAGTCATTAACATTAGAATTTGTTAATCCCTAATTAACAATAAAATATAATAGTTAAATAATCTCTTATTACATATATATATATATGAATAAAAAGTTAATCCAAGGACCAACAAGCTTAACTTCACAAACAATAAATATCAGAAGAGAAAAGAATTGATGTACAGTGTAAAAGATTAAAGCTCTTTTACGAGAGCGTCTTATGACTGTGAGCGTTGCCATCATGTTATCACTGGATGTTTTTCCTGGGAAATCAATAAAACATAATGCAGACCAAATCTTCCTAAGCTGCCATTCTCTCTAAAAGGGATGTCTTTGTGTATAATATGAATTCGTTGAAGCCGTACTATAATAAATTGTCTTCGTAAAGATTTATTATTATTATTATTTTTATTATTATTATTATTATTATTATTATATATATATATATATATATATATATATATATATATATATATATATAAATATATATATATATATATATATATATATATATATATATATATATATATATATATATATATATATATATATATATATATATATATATATATATATATATATATATATATATATATATATATATATATATATATATATATATATATATATATATATATATATATATATATATATATATATATATATATATACATATATATATATATATATATATATATATATATATATATATATATATATATATATATATATATATATATATATATATATATATATATATATATATATATATATATATATATATATATATATATATATATATATATATATATATATATATATATATATATATATATATATGTAGGTATTATGATGCAACTAGGACTGGTCCAGACAGTTCCAGGTTTAGTCTTCCTTCAGGACGGTTCTTTCCTCATGCCTACATCTACACTGAATATTCTGGCATATTCATTACACATCTCTTGCTATTCCATTACATTTGACAAGTCACAACATTCTGCACATCTGTCTCTTTTACTTTCCTTTTCCTCACATTTTGTCATTATTTATGGAAGGTTCACAACTAATGGCATCCCAGTACCTCGGCATAGTGGGGTGCGAAGAATCTCCGGGGATCGTGTTGACTCCACCATTGGCTTGAGGGCAGACACGCCTGGTGGTAGTAATGGTTCTGCTCTTAACCTTGCACCTCCCAATAGATCTGCTTCTTTCACTTTTCACAATTCAAACATTCGTGGGCTGAACTCTAATCTTTCGTCTACGGCACAGCACTTGGGCACTTTCTTATCTAACCTCCTCCTCTTATCTGAAACCCAGTTGTCTATACATGCTTCCACTGACCCTTTCCAAATCTCCCACTATAATCTGCATACTCGTTTTCGTTCCAAAGGTGGGGGCTGTGCTTACTGCAACATTAACACTCCTACTGTGAGGCTCATGGACCTTGAATCTCCTGACTTTGATGTTCTCTGGCTAAAAGTCTATCTCTTCACTACCATTATCATCCTTTGCTTCTGCTACTGTTCTCCAAACTCCACCGAGTTTGTGTCTTTCTTTGAATATCTCTCCTCGTACCATGAGTCCTTGCTATCTTCTCACCCTCATGCCGAAGTTCTCTACATTGGAGACTTCAATGTACACCACAGTGAGTGGCTTCATTCTTCTCACACTGATGTGGTAGGAAGCGAGGCTCTTGCTTTCTCAATTACTCACGATCTGGAGCAAATTATCAAACATCCTACTCGCGCTCCTGATTGTCATGAACATGCTGCAAACACTCTTGACCTATTTTTTACTTCTAACCCTTCAAACTACTCTTATTCTGTGCTTTCCCCTCTTGGTAAATCTGACCACTCCATAATCTCTGTCTCTTATATTTTTGCTCCCCCACCACCAATCCCTCCTACTCAACGCCGCCTTTGGCACTTCGAGCGAACCCAATATGAAAATTTGCGTAACTTTCTCTTTGACCTCCCATGGGATGACTACTGCTTTCGGTCCCGCAACCCTGATTGGGTAGCTGTAAAAGTTGCCGAGATCATGACCGCGGGAATGGAGGCGTACATCCCCTCTTCTACAAAAACTTTCTCTCCCCCTAAACCTTGGTTTGACCGTGCCTGCTCCATGGCTATCTAGGCTAGGAATCAGGCTCACCGATATTACCAAGCCTCTCCTTCCGAATTAACTCGCTCTGCTTTTATTATAGCTAGGAATCGCTGTACAGCTCAGATTCGAAGGTCTAAGGCTTCCTTTATAAGAAGGAAAGTTGATGACCTTAACTCCTCTCCAACTGACAAATGCTTCTGGTCCTTAGCCAAAAACCTCTCCAAAAACTTCTGTAACTCAAGCTTTCCCCCTCTCATTCTTTCTAATGGTTCTATAGCTTGCTCTCCCACTGACAAAGCCACTCTCTTTGGCACTCATTTTTCTGCCAACTCATCTATCAACGATTCCAGCACACCTGTTCCTCAGTCTTTTCTCCTCTCTAACCCTATGCCCTCCCTTATCCTTTCTTCACACAAAGTTCATAAGGTTCTTCGCTCACTAAAGACAAACAAGGCATCTGGTCCCGATGGTATCCCTGCAAGGTTCCTTAAGGAGTTTGCAGATGAACTGGCTCCTGTGCTTTGCCGTCTTTTTTGCCTCATTCTGTCAACCAGTATCAATCCTTCATCTTGGAAGCATGCTCTAGTTCAACCTGTTCCAAAGAAGGGTAACTGCTCTATTCCTTCTAACTACTGACCTATTGCTCTAACCTCCTCTATTGCTAAAGTTTTCGAAACTTTGCTCAATGCTCACTTCTTGAAACACCTTGAATCTAACTCACTTATCTCCGATCACCAGTACGGCTTCCGCAAGGCAAGATCCACTGGTGATCTCCTGTCCTATCTTACTCATGTATGGTCATCTTCTCTGAGGAACTATGGGGAATCCTTTGTCGTCGCCCTTGATATCTCTAAGGCTTTTGACAGAGTGTGTCACAAGGCTCTGTTGGCCAAACTCCCTGCCTATGGCTTTACCCCTTCTTTCTGTTCTCTGATTTCCAGTTTTCTTACTGGCCGTTCTATATCTGTAGTTGTTGATGGCGCGACATCTAGCCCTTTCTCTGTTTCCAGTGGTGTTCCACAGGGCTCTGTTCTTTCTCCTACTCTCTTCCTCCTCTTCATCAATGATCTTTTACAATCCCAATCTTCCTCTCTTCTTCATGCCTTTGCTGATGATTCTACCGTTCACTTTTCAACTGCCTTTTCTTCACAACCTTCATCTGTTACTCGTAATCAATCTCGTTTCACTCTTTCTTCTACTCTTAACTCCGATTTGCAGAGAGTATCTGAATGGGGCACTCAAAATTTAGTTAAATTCAACGCCTCCAAGACACAGTTTCTGGCTTTCTCTTTATCTTCTTCTACTCCTGATAACCCTATTGTCTTCGAAGCTAATGAAATTTACCCTCTTAACTCTATCATTATATTAGGAATCCAGATAGCCTCTAACTTGTCTTGGAGGAATCACATAATCCAAATTTCTAAATCTTCATCCAAAAAACTGGGGGTTTTGTTTCGTTTTTGTTATTACTTTTTCTCATTGCAGTTACTTAAAATTTAAAAAAGGTCTTATCCGACCTTGCTTAGAATACTGCTCACACATCTGGGATGCTTCTTCCTTTACTTATCTTCTTGATAGGGTTGAATCTAAGGCAGTCAGACTCATTAATGGTCCTTCTCTTACTTCTAACCTGGATTCTCTCTCTCTTCGCCATAAGGTATCTTCCCTTTCGCTTTTCTATCGCTACTACTTCCATCACTGCTCTGATGAGTTGGCGAGTTGCATCCCTCCTCCACTGCCGAGGCCGCGTAACACTCGCCAAGCGGTCTCATCTCAAAGGTAGTGTGTGGAGATTTGTAGCTCGCGGATTGGTCGGTGCAGCGACTGCTTCTTCCCATCTACCTCCAGACTCTGGAACTCTCTTCCTCCTTCTGTCTTTCCTAATTCTTATGACCTTTCATCCTTCAAAAAGCAGATCTATCGTCATCTCAGAGCCTTGTCCTCCATATCTCTGGGTCCTCTTTACTTTGACTGTTTTTTTCTGTCTGTAGTTTTCCTTTGTGAATACCCAATGTATGTTGGAAATAAAGTATTATTATTATTATTATTATTATTGTGTGACATTACCTCATCTCTGCCTTGCCCTTAACCTTTTTCTTTTCCTTCGTCTTGGTATTTTCTCGTGCCCGGGCCTTTGTTGATGAGGGCAGTTTCTACCTGTCCCGGTGGCACACTCTTAAAAAAAAAAAAAAAAAAATATTATATATATATATATATATATATATATATATATATATATATATATATATATATATATATATATATATATATATATATATTCATTATTGCATCTTATCAATTTGCTTATTCTCACAATATTGAATATATACTTACATCCAAAGTACTCTTATAGTACACTGCAATTCTTAAAATACTCTCAATTTTATTCTAAAAGTAACCGCTTTATGTTAAGAAAGAAAATCCATGTTCGACAATTCTTCGTTGAGCCAAAATGATTTTGCTGTCAAAAGGGCAAATGAATTTTGCAAGCAATCATTCAGTAAAGAGACACAATGGTGGTAAGTGTTCTTTAAGCAGTGTCAATACTGACATCAAGGTTTGCTATTTTCTTTATTACATAAGCTTATTTTTAAGTCTAAACATGCTGATAAAGTTACATCTTGATCCTCTTAAAGCAATTACAAAATATCATTCAAGAATGAAGCAATTACAAAATATCATTTATGAATAAAAGGTGAATACATAAAATATGAAACTCATCAGATTCTGTGACTCAAGTTTTACCTTCGAAGACACCAATAACAAACTTATCTTACAATCTTGTTTATTCATTGAGTTTGTTGCGGTTTTACGTCACAAACTCCCTTTTCTACCAAGGGCTAGAACGGTTGTCTTCTTGCGAAGGATTCGTTTTGGCAGATGTAAGCGTTGCCCTGAGTGCATGCCCTTGCTAACCTCAGACTGTGACGGGGCGCGAACTCTCGACCTGACGCCTCAAAGTCTCGGACGCTACCGCTTGAGCCACGGTTACTAATTTGTTTATTCATTGAGGGAAATTGTAATTAATATAGAGAGTATTGTGAGAGAGTATTGTGAAAAGCAGCTTATTATCTTAAGTAGTAATAGGAGACTCTCTGACTGCTCATTAAGATTAATATTAATCAAAAGAGATGGCTAATATGAATAATCAACATCCTTCGAGATTACTTTAAAAGTAGGATCAATAGGTTATCTTCAGCTAGTGTCTTATTTAGCAATAATATTCATTAATAATTTATTTTTATGCTAAAGGAATTCATTAATGAGAGAACGTGTTCTAATTATCAATTATTTTAATTGGACTCTGAGAACGAACGGCTATGTATAAATTCAGGTTATGTAAACTCTTCGGTTTTCATATTTTTTATATCTATTTCTAATCGATTTCTCGTTATTTTTCTTTCCTATGTCCTTATTCCCAAGCTCACAGGCATTTCACTTTATAAAGTATAATAAATTAAAAAAAAAAAATTTTGTTAAGAAAAGATAAAACCTCCATTTATTTTCTCAAAAATTGCCTCCTATATTCTGTGGATATAAGTTGAGCCTATTTATAAGTATGTTTTGAGTTGAATTTCATCTGAAATTCTTTTTTCAAAAGATTTTTAATTTTACATGGAGTACAAACAAACAAACAAATAAACAAAACAAACAAGCGTTTATTTCCATTTTTGTACAATGGTTCTTCTTATACAAACTAAAGTACCTTATAAGTAGTTATATAAGTGAACTAATAAGTAAGAGAATAATACAAACTGTACTGTTAAATTAAATAATGGTTTCCTCGAAGATAATAATGCTGTAATAAAAATTTTAACAATAATGTTAATAAAGTAAAATTAACTTATAAGTAGACATGTAATTAAACTAATAAAGAAGAGGGTAATACATATAGTTAAATTAAATGTAGCTTTCATAGAAAATAGTAATGCCGTAATAAAAATGTTAACAATAATGTTAATAGTAAAGTAGTAATAATAACACTATATACAGTATTGTTATTATCGGCATCATTTCCATATTTATTTTCATTACAATGAGAATAATTAATTCTTAACGAGCGGCAGCTATTTGTCCAAAAGAGAACTATATAGTTTGCCTTTGAAAGCTATGAAGGAGGATGCATTTTTAAGATGCTCTGGAATATTGTTCCAGAGTGTTGACCCTTTGATAGTGATCATCTCTGAACCTGCTCCTGTGTTTGTTCTGTGAATAAAGAGCTCACTGTTCTGTCTAGTGATGGTTCCCCTTATATCCCTGACTGTTTTTAAATCAAATAGCCAGCTAAGATAATGATGGTCCAAAATGTTGAATACAAAAACATAAATAGCATAAGCGACCTTGTTCTCTGCCTGCAGCCACCATAGTTTATTGAGAGCTGGTGTGATGTGGTCATATTTTCTTATTCCTCCCAGGGCAACTCGAGCTGCAAAATTAATAAGCTTCTGTATTCTGTTTATCTGAGTCTTAGTGGTAGCTCCCCAAACAGATGTGCAGTAATTAATGTGACTTAGGGCTAAAGATTCAACAACAGTTATTCGAGTGGTAGTCTCAAAATTTTCTTTTATACGTGATAAGTACATTAATGTTCCTGTAACTTTTTGCATTCTTTGCCTATGTGGGAATCAAACAACATGTAGTTATCAAAGTGAATTCCTAGGTTTTTGACTGCTTTGCTAGGTGTGATAATAATGTTGCAAAAATTAATTGTTGTGTTTTCTGGAATTTGTGCTATATAGAACCTTAAACCAATAAACATGAATTGTGTTTTACTTTCGTTAATTTACAGCCCAATTTCTTGAAAATAGGTTTTAATTTTTGACAGTGTTTTCTGCTCTTAAATTTAGCTCTGGGAGATTATTAACATCACCACTAAGGAGTAGTTGAGTGTCAACTGCATATTGTACGACTAGACAGTTAGATATGAAAGATAGATCATTTACGTATATGGAGAAGAGGACAGGACCTAGTACAGATCTCTATGGAACACCAAATGATGCATTTTTTGGCATAGGAATAATGTTGTTAAGATGTATAGACTGTTTGCGATTAGATAGATAGTCTCTAAACCAGTTCGGATCAATATTTAGGTTAGTACATTTACGTATAAGAATTTTATGGTTTACACTGTCGAAGGCTTTTGATAACTCTAATAATACAAGCAGAGATATTTTTTTCATATCTATATTATTATAGATACTATTCGTAGCTTTGAGCAGCGCAGTTTCTGTCGAGAGCTTCGGTCTGAGACCATGTTGGTTAATAGATAATAGTCTATATGACTCTAAATATGACATAAGTTGGCATGCAACAATTTTTTTTAATATTTTAGAGAAAATGGGTAGCAGGGAAATGGGACGATAGTTTGTCACATCTTGTCTTTCCCCCTTTTTATGCAGAGGTATTACATGTGATTTTTTCCAAGAGTCAGGAAACTTTTTAGTAACAATGGAAGTGTTCATAATAGCTAGAATATGAAATATAATCATGGGTAGAGCATCTTTGATGAACTGATGTGGAATACCATCTGGACCATAAGAGCCAGAGTTTCTTAGGCTCTTTATGGTAAGAATTAGGTTAGCACAATTAATAGGATTTATCTTGAAGTACTCTCTTGTGTTTACATTGGAAGAATTGTCCTTTAAGCAAATACTCATATTCATTGAGTTGATGGTTTCATGTGTTTTCTCATATGTATTTTTGCCAACGTTAGCAAAATAGGTATTAAAGTTTTCTGCTTTGTCTTTCAACTCCGTAATATTTTCATAACTTCCTGAGGTACTCTTTTCATTTGGTATCATGCTTCTTATTACTTTCCATGTTGCTGCTGTATCATGTCTAGAGTCATTAAATTGTTTTTGTAAAAGTTTTCTTTACTTACATTGTTGAGAGATCTGACACTTTTCTTTTAAGGTTTATAATGTTCTCGGAGAGTCATATCATACCTATTATTTTTTAGCTCTTTTTGTATTTGATTTCTGATTTGCATTGCCTCGTTGATGTCATTAGTTAGCCAGGGGGCTGAGGGGAGGGTTATTTTTCTTGTTACAATGGGTGCACAACTATTTAAGCATTCACGGAATACTTTTGTTAGAATGTCAACCTGCAAATCGACGTTATCTGTGTTTTTTTTATTCTATTTAGTGCATTTGTGTTGTTGATTAATGTTTCACATAAGATATCAGGGGAGTAATCTTTTTTGACACCGGAATGTCTTGAAAAGAGGCTTCCTTTGGGCATGTTTATGCTTAGCATAGCAATGTTCAGCTCGTGGTCTGCAATTGGGCAGGGAACTACGTCCCAATAGGGTATACTTTCCACTTTATTTGTTATTATCAGATCTATTAGAGTCCTAGAATTAGGGGTTATGCGGCTTGGGTTTGTCACTATTTGTGTTAACTTCACAGTGTTGAATACCCTTTTCATTTTGTTATCTGCTGAGAGCAAGTTATCATTAAAGTCACTAAGTATGGATATGAGTTTATGGCGGACACAGATATTTCTGATTGTTTCTAGCAGATAACTGAATGAACTGATAGGTGCTTTAGGGTGACAGTTAACACACCCCATGATGAAAGATGGAAGTTTCTGATACTGCACAGTGATCCATAAATCTTCGAGCTCTTCTGTTTTTTCTAGACCTGCGGTTATTTCTGATGCACTAAGATAATTTCCAACATAAATACAGACCCCACCCTCCCGGCCATGGTCATTGCGAAATATTTTAAACTCTGGGATTTTCACATATTCATTTTCAGTTGTAGGAGGAAGCCAAGTTTCACTTACACAGAGGTTGTCTATGTTGTTGTCTTTTGTTAGCATTATTATTTCCTCAAAATGAGCCAGCAGGGACTGAGCGTTCACATGTACTAATGCTACATTCTTACCATGTTTCATTAGGGTGGTATCCATAGTCATAGTTGTAGTTTCGACTGTGTGATTCTTCTGGGAATTCATCATTGTAATGTGTTCTGGGGTTAGCCCATGGATCCTGGTGTCTGTACCTGCTGTTGGATGTGCAACGCTGGTTTAAGTTCGTGCCGTGGTATGATCGGGCCTTCCCAAAGTTTGTATGCCTAGGTGAGTGTCTAGGGTTGTAAGAGCATCACTCCAGGAGAAGTCTCTTGTGCGTGGACAGCGATAAGAGAGGTTTGTATTTTGTCTCTTTCTGTAGTCTCGCATATAGGGGATTGTTTCATTAGCTCTTTGCTGTTTATTTTGGTTTGACTGTAGATTGGGATATTTTGTAGAATACCCAGGTTGTGTCCATTGTTTGCCCCAATGAAATGGCTGGACAATTGTGCCTGTAGGCCATTGATTCAGTTTGTAAGGCACATATTCAAATCCTTTCGATATTGTTATTGCGAAGGAAACCCAATTTGGTGTGCGAGAAAGCTCCTTAATCAAGACTTCTTCAGAAGGAATGCCTTGATTTGTCAATGTATTATGTATCTCTCTCTCAAAGGGGTTGCCAGGAATACGAATATATATTTGAGCTGTAACCCTTGCACTTGCATTATTGGGCAACTGTGGCTGTGGGGGAGAGGACTTAGAGGGAATGTTTAGAATAGAGACTGCTGCTATTTTGTCTTTTCTGTTTTCTTCATTGTTTTGCAGCCTATTGCAGGGTTGGTTATTTGTGCTGGAAGGTGTAATTTGGCTGTCCTGGTTAGTGATAGTTGCTGTGTTGTTAGGAGTAGTGGAGATGGGCTCTATATCTTCTTCTCTGTTTTGCAACTCTTTACCAGGTTGGTTGTTTGTGCTGGGAAGAATCTTGTTCTGGTTAGTGCCTGTTGTTGTATTGTTAGGAGTAGTGGGGAAGGACGCTGTTGTTTCATTACTAATTTGTAACCTGTTACTGATTTGATTATTTATGCTAGATGGTGTATTCAGGTTGTCTTGTTGACTATCACTCTTATCTGGATCTACCTCTTCTTCACTACCACTGTCACATTCGTCTTCAGTGCACTGAAGATTTGTGAGTAGAGACAAAAAACCTAGTTTGCAAAACCTGAGGGTTGTTGATGGTAGGGACATCATCGTTGTTAGGTGACAGCACTGAATTTAGAGGTGGAGATGTTTTTAATATCAATGTCAACCTAGAATTATCTCTTTTAAGTAGGACAATGTCTGATTCTGGCAAACCCAACTTGTGTTGTAAGGCTTTCACCTCTTCAGCATCTGCTTACATAATTCTCACCTTATCTGCAAGACTTTCTATCATTTGATGTAGGTCTCCTAGGCTGTGTGTTTTTTCAGACTCTATGGAATTTACAACCGAAATTTTAGATTGAAGGAGTTTGTCAAGTTCACCATCCATTGAGATATTCAGGACACTTGCTCTAAAAGTTATTATATTTGAAATTATATCTTTTTTGCTTGCTTTTTTATGACGCGTTTACCACTGTGTTGTGGAAAGACTTCCACTACTTTTGAAGGCAATAGTTGACTTGTTTTGTACAGAGTGTCTTTTTTGGATTTTCCAATTCCCTTCTGATGTCCTCACGTGAATATATGAATATTCTGTCAAGAAATAATATAAACACTTCAGGAATATTATCAGTATTTACACACGGAAGGTCATAAAGGTCAACTCATTCCGATGAGGACATTCTGGTGTTAATGGGAGGGAACTGCGGTATGAAGGGAACAGCAGGTCCACCTAAGAAAGGTCCTAGAAGAGACACACTCAACGGTTTATTTTAGGTGCTATAAGATTATAATGAATTTTCTTTGTATCTTTTTAAACACTAAAGATTTTATAATCACTCTGACTTTAAAATTTGAAGGTTTACATTTCAGTATGGTTTCGTTGATTTTGTAATCGTTAATTTAAACTCTGATAACATATATACACACACATATATATGTATAAATATATATATATATATATATATATATATATATATATATATATATATATATATATATATATATATATATATATATATATATATATATATATATGATATATATATATATATATATATATATATATATATATATATATATATATATATATATATATATATATATATATGTTATATATATATATATATATATATATATATATATATATATATATATATATATATATATATATATATATATATATATATATATATATATATATATATATATATATATATATATATTATATATATATATATATATATATATTATATATATATATATATATATATATATATATATATATATAAATATATATATATATATATATATATATATATATATATATATATATATATATATATATATATATATATATATATATATATATATATATATATATATATATATATATATATGAATCATTTTTTTTTACCCCGACCGGGACTCGAACCTAGGACTTATGATTACTAAGTCAAGGCGCTACCACTACACCACAGAAGGTTAAAAGGAACCCAACCTTATAGCATATATCTGCTATACTTAGGAATGAACGCATTCTAACTGAATGCCACTATGTTCATATTACAGATTCCCCAACCTCACTCGTGGCTTCATTTTAGCATTTAATTCAATTCCCAATCTCATTCGGGCCATGAAATACAAATAAGCACATTTCATATGTGAAAACATGAATCATTTTTTTACCCTGACCGGGACTCGAACCTAGGACTTATGATTACTAAGTCAAGGAGCTACCACTACACCACAGAAGGTTAAAAGGAACCCAACCTTATAGCTTATATCTGCTATACTTAGGAATGAACGCATTCTAACTGAATGCCACTATGTTCATATTACAGATTCCCCAACCTTACTCGTGGCTTCATTTTAGCATTTAATTCAATTCCCAATCTCATTCGGGCCATGAAATTATCAAATAAGCACATTACATATGTGAAAACATGAATCATTTTTTACCCAGACCAGGACTCGAACCTAGGACTTATGATTACTAAGTCAAGGCGCTACCACTACACCACAGAAGGTTAAAAGGAACCCAACCTTATAGCTTATATCTGCTATACTTAGGAATGAACGCATTCTAACTGAATGCCACTATGTTCATATTACAGATTCCCCAACCTTTCTCGTGGCTTTATTTTAGCATTTAATTCAATTCCCAATCTCATTCGGGCCATGAAATACAAATAAGCACATTACATATGTGAAAACATGAATCATTTTTTGGGTTCCTTTTAACCTTCTGTGGTGTAGTGGTAGCGCCTTGACTTAGTAATCATAAGTCCTAGGTTCGAGTCCCGGTCGGGGTAAAAAAATGATTCATGTTTTCACATATGTAATGTGCTTATTTGTATTTCATGGCCCGAATGAGATTGGGAATTGAATTAAATGCTAAAATGAAGCCACGAGTGAGGTTGGGGAATCTGTAATATGAACATAGTGGCATTCAGTTAGAATGCGTTCATTCCTAAGTATAGCAGATATAAGCTATAAGCTTGGGTTCCTTTTAACCTTCTGTGGTGTAGTGGTAGCGCCTTGACTTAGTAATCATAAGTCCTAGGTTCGAGTCCCGGTCGGGGTAAAAAATGATTCATGTTTTCACATATGTAATGTGCTTATTTGTATTTCATGGCCCGAATGGGATTGGGAATTGAATTAAATGCTAAAATGAAGCCACGAGTGAGGTTGGGGAATCTGTAATATGAACATAGTGGCATTCAATTAGAATGCGTTCATTCCTAAGTATAGCAGATATAAGCTATAAGGTTGGGTTCCTTTTAACCTTCTGTGGTGTAGTGGTAGCGCCTTGACTTAGTAATCATAAGTCCTAGGTTCGAGTCCCGGTCGGGGTAAAAAAAAAAGATTCATGTTTTCACATATGTAATGTGCTTATTTGTATATATATATATATATATATATATATATATATATATATATATATATATATATTATATATATATATATATGTATATATATATATGTATAAATATATATATATATATATATATATATATATATATATATATATATATATATATATATATATATATATATATATATATATATATATATATATATATATATATATATATATATATATATATATATATATATATATATATATATATATATATATATATATATATATATATATAATATATATATATATATATATATATATATATATATATATATATATATATATATATATATATATATATATATATATATATATATATATATATATATATATATATATATATATATATATATATATATATATATATATATATATATATATATATATAATAATAATAATAATATGTATATATATATATATATATATATATATATATATATATATATATATATATATATATATATATATATATATATATATATATATATATATATATATATATATATATATATATATATATATATATATATATATATATATATATTCACACTTTCATAATACTCTCTCTCTCTCTCTCTCTCTCTCTCTCTCTCTCTCTCTCTCTCTCTCTCTCTCTCTCTCTCTCTCTCTCTCTCTCTCTCTCTCTCTCTCGTTTGTTTGTGTGTGTATGTGTGTGTGTATTCATAAATAGTAAAATACTCAAGTGGTTAAAGTTGCACTATTTTCGAAAGTAATAATATCTGAGCTTCCATAAATATAATTTTGATAATATTTCACCACAAGAGCTAATATTTCCAGAGTATGAAGGAAGATGAAAAGAAGTGGTTCTTTTGTGATCGAGAAAGGAAGCCTTTGATGCTAAAGGGTTGATTAGAGTCCTACTCACAGCCCCTAAACCAAGATTAAGAGAAATATGAGCAAAGAAGAAAATGGAACTTGTTGAGGGATAACAGAAATGCTCAGAGGGAAGAAGTTTAAAAAAAATTAAAGAAGCTGCTTATGTACATGTTTAGTGTGTTAGAAAGTTGTGAGTTGAAGATTCTAATTTGATTTTGTTGTCCTTCCAAAATTTTTATGATGCTTATACTCTCCTTCGACTGAGTTATATTATAATGACAATTGAGGCATAATGTCTGTCACCACCATGTATTACATTTGTATAAATATTGTTGTCAATATTGTTATGTCGCCACTAGCTAACAGCAAGTAGGTGGGCATCAGCCGCCCGTTGAAATACTTCGACTGAAGGTGCCACAGATTCAATAGGACTGGTCCAGGCAGCTCCAGGTTGAATCTTCCTTCGGGCACTATACTGTCCATATGCCTACATCTACACCGAATATTCTGGCGCATTCAATACACATCTCTTACTATCCCATTACATTTGTCAAGTCACAGTACTCCCCACATCTGTTTCTTTTAACTGTCTCTTTCCTCATTTTTATTATATTTGTGGAAGGTCCACAGCTTATGTCCAGCAATACCCTGAATAGGGGGATGCGAAGAATCTCCGGGGATCTTGTTGACTCCACTGTTGCCGTGAAGGTAGACATGCTTGGTGGTAGTAATAGTTCTGCCCTCAGGCTTGCACCTCCTGATATATTTGCTTCTTCCACTCTTCACTTTTCTAACATTCGTGGTCTGAACTCTAATCTTTCGTCTATGGAAAGCCTCCTGCCTAGTACAGTGGCAATGCACTGGCCTTGCATTCGCGAGGTCGACAGATCGCACCTCGTCCAGGCAAGAGAGTTTAAGCTGTTTACTGGGGAGGTTACTACTGTGGCTGGGCACCACAGTGGGGGGTGCTGGCCTGTGCTGGCTAGAGACTGCCCAATGGGTCCTCCATGACCCATTTCACCTATCAATGGATGGATAATCTAAAAAATAAAAGTCTATGGAACAGCACTTGGGTATATTCCTCCCTAACCTCCTCCTTCTCTCTGAAACCCAGCTGTCTAGTTATGCTTCCACTGACCCATTTCAAGTCTCTCACTATAACATGTATTCTGAATCTTTGTTCCAAACATGGGGTCTGTGCCTACTACAACACTGACACTCCAATTGAAAGGCTCATGGCACTTGAATCTCTTGACTCTGATGTTCTCTGGCTAAATATCTATCTCTGAACAACCGCTATATTCTTTTGTTTCTGCAACTGTTTTCCAAATTCCACTGACTTTGTGTCTTTCATAGAATATCTGCCCTGTTGCCATGAGTCATTACTATATTATCACACACATGCCGAACTTCTCTATATTGGATACATCAATGTACACCACAGTGAGTGCCTTAATTTTTCTCACACTGATGTGGGAGGAAGTGAGGCCTTTGCTTTCTCTATTACTCACGATCTGGAGCAAATTATCAAATATCCTTCTCATGTACCCGATCGAGACAATCATGCAGCCAACACTCTTGACTTATTACTTACTTTTAGCCCAACAGAGTACTCTTATTCTCTGCTTTCCCCTCTTGGCAAATCTGACCACTCTGTGATCTCAATCTCTTCCCTTTTCACTTGCCCTCCTTTACTCCCTTCTGCTCAGCACAGCCTTTGGCCCTTTGAGCATATCCAACATGAAGATTTGCGTAATTTCTTCTTTGACTTCCCATGGGATGACTACAGCTTTCGGTCCCGCAACATTGATCAAGTAATCCTAAAAGTTGCCGAGATCATAACCTCAAGAATGGAGGCGTACATCTCCTCGTCTATGGAAAGTTTTTTCCCCATAATCCTTGGTTTGACTGTGCCTGCTCCATGGCTTTATTAGAAGGAAAGTTGATGATCTTAACTCCTCTTCCACTAATAAATGTTTCTGGTCCTTGACCAAAACTTCCAAAAACTTCTGTAACTCAAAATTTCTCCTTCTCGTTTGTATTGGTGGTTCAATAGCTTGCTCTCCCACTGACAAAGCCACTCTCTTTGGCTCTGATTTTTCTGCCAACTCTCCTGTAAGCGATTCTAGTGCAACTGTCCCTCATTCTTTACCCCATTTTAACCCTATGCCCTCCCTTAGCCTTTCTTCATGAAAAGTTCATAAAGTTCTTCTCTCGCTAATGACGAACAAAGAATCTGGCCCTGGTGGTATCCCAGCAAGGCTCCTTAAGGAGTTTGCAGATGAACTGAGCCCCATGCTTTGCCGTCTTTGTTGTCTCAATCTGTCAACCAGTAGCTATCCTTCATCTTGGAGTCATGCTCTAGCGAACCTGTTCCTAAGAAGGGTGATTGATCTATTCCTTCAAATTACACACCTATTGACCTAATCTCATCTATCGCTAAGGTTTTTGAAACTTTGCTCAATTTTCATTTTTTGAAACGTTTAGAATGTATCTCCTTTATCCCCAATCACCAGTACGGCCTCTGCAAGGCAAAATCAACTGGTGACCTCCTGTCCTTTCTTACACATGTATGGTCATCATCTCTGAGGAACTATTGGGAATCCTTCGTTGTTGCCTTTGATATCTCTAAGGCTTTTGACAAAATCTGGCTCAAAGCTCTGTTGGTCAAATGCCGTGCTCTTGGCTTTAGCCCTTCTCCCTGTTCTCTGATTTCTATTTTTTTCTGACCGTTATTTTATCTGTAGTTGTTTATGGTGCAACATCTTGCCCATTCCCTGTTACCAGTGGTGTTTCACAGGGCTCTGTTCACTCACCCACTCTGTTCCTTCTCTTCATCAATGATCTTCTTGAGTCCAAAGCCTCCTATCTTCTTCACGCCTTTGACGACGATTCTACCCTTCATTTTTCCTCTGCCGTTTCTTCACAATCTTTATCTGCTACTCGCCATCAGTCTCAAATCACTCTTTCTTCTACTCTCATCTCCGATTTGCAGAAGGTATCTGAGTGGGCACTCCAATATTTAGTTAAATTTAATGACTCCAAAACACAGTTTCTTGCTATCTTTTTATCTTTTTCTCCTGATGGCTCTATTGTCTTCGATACCAACAAAGTTTAATTCTATTAATTTAATCGGAATCCAGATAGCCTCTAACTTGTCTTGGAGGTATTACATAATCCAAATTTCTAAATCTGCATCCAAAATATTGGGGGTTCTATTTCGTGTTCGTCATTACATTTCTTTTTTACAGTCACCTAAAATGTATAAAGGTCGTATCAGTCCTTGCTTAGAATACTGCTCGCATCTCTTGGGTTGCTTCTTCATATACTTATCTCCAAGTATGGGAAGACTCTAAGGCAATCGGATTCATTAATAACAATTCTCTTTCTTTTAATCTGGATTCTCTTTCACTCTTCTATCACTTACACATTTATCGTTGCTCTAATGAGTTGACAAGTTGTATCCCTCTCCACTGCCGAGGCCACATAACACTCACCAAGTGTTCTCGTCTCACTTGTACTATGTGAAGATTTGTAGCTCGTGCATTGGTCTGTGCAGAGACTGCTTCTTCCCATCCACCTCCAAACTCTGGAATTCTTACCCTCTATTTGTCTTTCCTAATTCTCATAACCTATCTTCCTTTAAAAAGCAGATCTATCATCAACACTGTACCTACTCCTGGCATATCTCTAGGTTTTCAGTACTTCCGACATTCTTTCAGCCTGTCCTTTTCCTATTGTGTATCATTACCTTGTCTCTGCCTTATCCTTAACTTTTACTTCATTTTCACCTCAATGCTTTCTTCGTTCCCCGGTCTTTATTGATGAGGTCAATTTTCTTGCCTTCCCGGTGTCACAGTCTTGAAATATTTCAAAATAATCAAGATAATAAATGAATGATATTGAGAATATCACTTATTCATTACAGTTACATAGAAAATTTATAATGTACTATAAAACTGCGAATACAGCCATTTACACATTGAGCTTCTAATGGTTAGTGTTATTTCTTTCTACTAATGTATACTAAATCACGCTCTAATTAGCATAGTTGTTTATGAGGAAATATAATTTTAATGATCTCTCTCTCTCTCTCTCTCTCTCTCTCTCTCTCTCTCTCTCTCTCTCCTCTCTCTCTCCTCTCTCTCTCTCTCTCTCTCTCTCTCTCTCTCTCTCTCTCTCTCTCTCTCTCTCCTCTCTCTCTCTCTCTCTCTCTTTCCTGAACGGAATAAACTGGGTTAAGTATTAGTGAGAGAAAACCTTAGAAGGGTAATGCAAACTGACACGGTATCATCACATTTTAGAACTGAATTTTTTAAGAGCAAGCACATAGCAGCATAGTTTGCAAAGTTATGGAGAAACTACTAAGAAAACATATCTCTCTTCACTTGGAATCCTTCAACTTTTTGTCAGTGAGGCAACATGGCTTCAGAGAAGGTAGATCAACAGTAACAAACTTATTAGAATTTTATGATTAGGTAAGCCAAATCTTACAGGAAAGAGAGGCCTGGGCAGATTGCATATTCCTAGACTTCCAGAAAGCGTTTGACACTGTTCCACATGGGAGACTTATTAGGAAGCTGCAATCAATGGCTAGAATAGGTGGAAATGTTTTGGAATGGGTAAAAACTTACTTATAAGGAAGGGAACAGAGGGTTAGAGTAAGACACTCAGTGTCTGAATGGAGAAGAGTTAGTAGTGGAGTTCCACAGGGTTCAGTTTTAGGGCCACTTTTATTCCTTGTATATGTAAATGACCTACCAGAGTCTGTAAATTCATTCATGAATATGTTTGCAGATGATGCAAAGATTGTGAAGAAAGTAAAAAACGAGAACAATGGTAGAGAACTTCAGGAGGATCTAAATAATCTGCATGAGTGGTCAGAATAGTGGCTAATGAAATTCAATACTTCAAAATGTAAGGTAATGAGAATGGGTACAAGTGCAAGAAAGCCCAAGCTTGACTACTCGGTGGCTGGAGTACAACTTCAAGAGACAGAAAATGAGAGAGATCTAGGAGTAAACATACTGGCAGATTTGTCTCCAGAAATACATATAAATGGCTTAGTAAGGGCAGCATATGCATTCTTATCAAATGTAAGGGTAGCCTTAAGGCACATGGACAAGGAAATGTTCAGAAATATTTATGTAACCTATGTGAGGCCAAAACTCGAATATGCAGCCCCCTTTTGGAATCCGCACTTGAAGAAGCACATAGCTAAGCTTGAAAAAGTTCAAAGACATGCCACGAAACTGGTGCCAGAAATACGCAATCTCAGTTATGATGAGAGGCTGAGGGAATTAGACTTACCATCACTCGAAGCTAGAAGAGTGAGGGGGGATATGGTGAGAGTCTTTAAATTCCTTCATGGTTATGATAGAGTGGATAGGGATCGATATTTTGATATGGCTGGCTCTAGAACTAGAGGTCATAGTTTGAAGCTTCGTAAGAAAACTTCTTTGCAGGATGTAAGGAAATACTTTTTCAGTGTAAGAGTAGTTGATAATTGGAATTCGCTAAGCGAGGAGGTAGTTAATGCTATCTCAATCCATAGTTCTAAGGACAGGTATGATAAGTATCACTAAGTCTAAAATGGAACCGATCAGGAGACGGGAAGATACGAGCTTTGGGCTCTTTCCCGTAAGCACAATTAGGTAATCACGCACGCACACACACACACACACACACATACACACACACACACACACACACACACACACACACATATATATATATATATATATATATATATATATATATATATATATATATATATATATATATATATATATATATATATATATATATATATATATATATATATATATATATATATGTATATTAAAACTTTTATTTACATCAGTATGAGTTATCCCTCTTAAAAACTTGTCTAACTTACATAGTCAATTATCACTTACAAACTGAATCAATGGCCTACAGGCACAAGTGTCCAGCCATTTCGTGGGAGCAAACAATGGTCATACCAAAATAAACAGCAAAGAGCAAATGGAACAATCCCCTATATGCGAGACTACAGAAAGAGACACGATACAAACCTCTCTTATCGCCGTCCAAGCACAAGAGACTTCTCCTGGAGTGATGGCTCTTACAACCCTAGACACTCACCTAGGCATACAAACTTTGGGAAGGCCCGATCATACCACGGCACGTACTCAAACCAGCATTACACATCCAACGGCAGGTACAGACACCAGGATCCATGGGCTAACCCCAGAACACACTACAATGATGAATTCCCAGCAGAATCATACAGTCGAAACTACAACTATGACTATGGATACCACCCCAATGAAACATGGTAATACCTCGTCTCCTGCTGTTGCTGTTACTGCTGTCGATGTGAAAGTTACTTGTAAATATAATGATAGATTATCTGTCGTACATATAAATGCACAATCCCTGTTATCCCATATACTAGAAATTGAACATATGCTTGTACAAGAAAATATTGATGTTCTTTGCATTAGCGAATCATGGCTGTATCCGTCAATTAACAATGCATTTATTAATATTCCTTCATATAATATTTATCGCTATGACAGTGGTAGAGGTGGAGGTGTATGTTTATATGCTAAAAATTATTTGAAGGCCACTGAACTAAATCTTGAAACTGAGAAGCACGAAGGAGTGGAAGATAAATGGATCTCTGTCCAACATAAAAAGTTTCCTTCTATTATCATAGGCTGCGTGTACCGCCACCCCAAAGCCTCGGTAACCTCTTTTAGCTATATTTTGGACGTTTTTAAGGAGATAATTTTAAAAAACAAACCAGTTTTTATATATGGCGATTTTAATGATGATCAACTAAAAAGAGAAAATAAAATGAGTAGACTTATTAAGAATTTAAATCTAGAACAGATTATAAATAAACCAACTAGAATCACTCCCACTTCAGTTTCCCAAATCGATCTAGTAATAACAAACTCCAAACATATGATAACTAAGTGTGACGTAATGCCAAGCCCTATAGCAGACCACGAGGAAATTGTAACGTCCCTAAATATTCGCAAACCAAAGAGACAACCAATCTTTAAAACATTCAGATGCTTAAGAAATTATTCACAAGAATTACTTTGTAGTTTACTTATGAATGAAGTACATAAATTAAATGAAATTCTATATACCGATAATATCAATAAACAAGTAAGAATTTTAACCAGTGTCCTATCATCATGTATAGATCGATGTGCACCACTCGTGACAAGAGAAATATTTCGTCCCCCCGCTCCTTGGATAACAGATGACATAAAAAACATTATGAAAGAAAGAGACAAACTACAAAATGAAGTAAAGCTACAAAGAGATAATATCCCTTTAAGAGAAAAGTTTACAGAGCATAAGAAACAAGTAAAATCATTATTAAGTAACAGTAAGAAACAGTATTACAAAAATGAATTTCAAAACGCTAAAGGCAATATCTCTGATACATGGAAAATTGCTAAAACCATGCTTTCCAATAACTGTAATAAAAGTAGTAACATATCAATTATACCCGATGAGGTAGATGTAAGTGCTAAAGCAGAAGAGTTCAATAATTTTTTCGCTGAAGTGGGGAAAAAAACCTTTGAAAAAACAAAAAAAGAAATAATAAATGAAATCAATAATAGTAATGGTGGTAATAATAATAATAATGATGATGGTAGTAGTAATAATAATAGAAATGTTCATAATGGTGTAAATAATAATGATGGTGGTAGTAATGGTAATGATAATAGTGATGATGGTAGTAATAATAATAATAATGTTCAAGAACATAGTGCATTCAATAGAAGTAATGATGTCTTTAACCCTACTACAGTAGATTGTAATACAGTAATCTTAGTAATAAAAAATCTGAAAGACTCTAATGCATATGGATCAGATGGAATTTGTTTTCGTTTTATTAGAGATTCATTATTTGTAATAGCTTATTATCTGACGGTAATAATCAATACTTCCATAGTTACCAATATCTACCCAGATTTATGGAAAACTCCCCATGTAATTCCTGGTTTTAAAAATGGAAATCCTGACGACGTCTCTAACTATAGACCAATCTCTTTACTACCAATTTTATCAAAGATACTTGAAAAGATTGTTGCAAATCAGTTAAGTGAGTTTCTTGAAAAAAATAAACTTATTGCAAAAAGTCAACACGGTTTCAGGCCAAAATTATCAACTGAAACTGCCTTATTGAAAATATCAGATGAAATATACAAAAATATAGATAATAAGAAAATATCATTGCTACTACTACTCGATCTTTCTAAAGCTTTTGATAGTGTACACCATACCACTCTATTAGAAAAATGCAAAAAAATGAACATTGACCCAAGCTGGTTCGAGAACTATTTAAAAAACCGCTACCAGTCAGTCAGAATAAAAGATGTAGTCTCAAGTCGCAAGAAGGTATTGTTTGGGGTCCCTCAGGGATCGATCCTAGGACCTATACTTTTTCTAATATATGTAAACGATCTAGTAAAATATTTACCTAACTGTTATGTCATTCAATATGCTGACGATACTCAAATCTTAATTGAAGGAGAAATTAATGATTTAGAAAATATTATTCGTAGAGCAGAAGAAATTTTGTATATGGCTAAACGTTACTTTCTAAAAAATGGTCTGTTACTTAATGAAACTAAAACCCAATCTATTCTTATCGGATCCAGACAATTATTATCAGAAGTTGATGACAATCTTCATATAAATTTTAACGGTAATATCATTAAGCCAATGAACTCGGTAAAGAACCTAGGTGTCTATTTTGACCGTTACATGAAT
>JAXCGZ010015950.1:0-37617 GCA_037179515.1 Halocaridina rubra | reverse complement strand
ATATATATATATATATATATATATATATATATATATATATATATACACAGTAGCGCCCCCAACCCACGAACGCCATCAGCCACGAAATTTTCAAACAAATTTTGCTCTATCTCACGAACAAATTTCAGCTCACAAACACCCATATCCAGCCGGGTGACCACGTTCCCGCTCGCCCTCTCTCAGTTCTGCATTAGTGCCCGCGCAGTGTAGTTCGTTCGTTCTCTGTTCATTATTCTTGCTCTGTTATTTTCCATTGTTTTGCCTTTCAAGCTAGCCCTCATTATGTCTCCTAAGAAAATGTAGTGAGTTAGTGACAGTGGCATCAAACACCCTAGACATGTTTGTGCATCTGATCTCGCCATGCAGTATAATATGGCGAAATTGACCATCTGTACTATTTTAAAGAGTAAAGAGATCTATAAGGCAGCTGACGTGGCTAAAGGAATGGCTATCTTAATGAAGTAAAGGTCACAGTTGATACAGGATGTAGAAAAATTATTGTTGCTGTGGATAAATGAAAAGCTATCTGGTTGGAGATAGTATTAGCAATGCCCTAATATGCGCTAAGGCTTTGCATATTCACCAAGATTTAGTAGCGAACTCTAGCAGTTCTAGTGGCGCTTAAGTTGACGAATTTAAAGCCAGCAGAGGCTGGTTTGAACACTTTCATCGACGAACTGGGATTCATAGCGTTATTAGACATGAAGAGGCAGCTAGTTCCAACCAAAAGGCACCGGATTCGTATGTGAAGGAATTCGCTATATTTATCGAGAGTGAAGGTTACATCCCACAACAAGTTTTTAACTGTGATGAAACAGGATTCTTTTGGAAGAAAATGCCTAAAAGAACCTATATAACCAACTGGGACATGCAAAAACTTCCCTCATCAATAAAGACCAGGACATGTGAGAACACCAAAACGTAGAAGAAGAAAAAGGTTAAGGATAAGGCAAAGATGAGGTAATGTTACACAAAGGAAAACGAAAGACAGAAAAACCAGTCAAAGTACAGAGGACCTAGAGCTATGGCAAGATTAGGCCCTGAGATGATGATAAATCTGCTTTTAGAGGGATGATAGGTCATAAGAATTAGGAAAGACAAAAGGATGAAGAGAGTTTCAGAGTCTGGAGGTAGATGGGAAGAAGCAGTCGCTGCACCAACCAATCCGCGAGATACAAATCTCCACACAGTACCTGTGAGATGAAGCCACTTGGCAAGTGTTACGTGGCTTTGGCAGTGGGGGAGGGATGCAACTAGCCAACTCATCAGAGCAGCAATGGAAATAGTAGCGACAGAAAAGAGAAAGGGAAGATACTTTACCTGTGAAGAGACAGAGAATCCAGATTAGAAGTAAGAGAAGGATCATTAATGAGTCTGACTGTCTTAGATTCAACCCTATCAAAGAGATAAATATAAGAAGCACCCCAGATGCGTGAGCAGTATTCTAAGCAGGGATGGATAAGACCTTTATAGATTTTAAGTAACTGTAAAAAAGAAAAGTAATGACGAAAATGAAACATAACCCCCAATTTTTTGGATGAAGATTTATATATTTGGATTTTGTGATTCCTCAAAGACAAGTTAGAGGCTATATGGATTCCTAATATGTTGATAGAATTAAGAGGATAAATTTCGTTTGTTTCGAAGACAATAGGTTTATTATGAGGAGAAGATAAAGAGACAGCCAGAAACTGTCTTGGAGGCATTGAATTTAACTAAATTTTCAGTGTCCCACTCAGATACCCTCTGCAAATCAGAGTTTATAGTAGAAAAAAGTGATACAAGACTAATTATGAGTAGCAGATCTTTCTTTGTGCCCAGGCCTGATGAGGGCAGATATATTTGTTATTTCTTTTTTTTTTCTTGACCATCCTGGTGTCACAATATTTTATTAACTGTGTACATCCTAAATTAGGAGAAATTTCAATAAACTTATTACATTACGATAGGTTTAGTATATATTCGTCAATTCACCCAAGGTACGGTGAGCTGAAATCATTATTATTATTATTATTATTATTATTATTTGTGGTCTTAAATGTTTTTTTTTTCATTATGCTGTCTTTTAATTTCACTTGTTGATGTTGGGTAATATAGTGAACATTTACCACACTTTTTTTTAATGAATAAAAAAAGCGTAATTTACCAGTTTTTGGGGAGTGTAAATAAACATTTGCCCCATCATGTTTCTTACATACCTTACACAATGTATTAGGTATGTGGGCACGTTTATATAATTGAACTAACAGAATTTATGTTCTATTCCTCTTGGACGTATACCACATGAGACATGGTAAGTATTTTCCTCATTTATAATAACATAACCAAGTTTCCAATAACAGCACGGGGCTATCAAGATGGGGTGAGACAACTGCCTCTTGGATGATTTGCCCCTGTGACGATTGTTTGGAAAATATCCCTTAACTCTTCATGCAAAAGCGGACAGTAGCCCCTTGATAATATTAAGGTGAAACATATCATACATATTGGGTCAGGTAAGGCTAGGTTAGGTTAGGTTCAGGGAGACAGGCGTTATTTGTAATATGGAATAGATGGTGTGAAAAATAAAACAAATATACTGAACTCATAACTGACTACTGAAGGGGCAGTTGTTCTATGGGGCAATTGTCCTAACACCCTATGGGTGGATGCCGGACCTTGAATAAAACACAAGTAACAAGAAAAACTGTCCTAGCTTCGGCAACCGACACCTGTGCCGAACGAACATTGCGAAGACACTAAAACCATGCTATTCTGTACGGTGTGAACTAAAATATTACCTCCTTTCCTATTATCCGCTAACCATGCATGCTTTTACTAGCGTTCATTATGAAGAGAGGTGTCAACCATGCAATAAATATAACACCAATCGTGTCTTTACGGCGTCACATCCTTTTCCTGCGTCTTCTTCTTGCTAGGTTGATGAAGATGTTAGAAAGAATCCAATAGCCGTTGTAAAGGCATTACTTCTCAACCTAAACCTGAAATTGTAATAGATATATCAATGAGTTAAGTTTTCTGGAAGAGCATAACATCACCATCTATTCTGAATGGATCAAGTATCATCAATTTTATAAAATTAGAAATAGCTACCTTGCAGAAATTTAAGTATGTGCAAGAGGTGACATTAAAAGGAGAGATCTATTCATCAACTATGACAACAAGAACTGTATTAGGTCAGATACAATATTTACAGTACATATTGCATGAAAACAGGAACCTACTTATAAACATGATGAAACGAAATATAAAAATTCAAAGTTAATGCGTGGAATAAAATAAAAATTCAAAGTGAAGATGCATGAGAAAAGGAGTCTGGATATATACAGGGGATTCAAGGAAGATGTAAAAGTAGGGAAAAATAATCGCTAAAACGACCTTCTTCCGTAATACTCTACTTATATATAACAAGTAACTTAAATAGTAGAAAAAGATGTACGGGTGGAATTGTTAGTATTTGATTAGTTAAGCTAATTTACAGTCTTAGGCCCGATTTCTTAAACAGTGTAAACCTAGGATACCATATTGTTAGTTAGCTAGAAACACAGAAATGGATTTCATAAACGCATCCGACGCGTTTCTGTGTATGGCTAGCCATACCGCTTACAATGAGGGTGGTTTGAACGCTGACTCATTCCGCGTAAGGCATGTCATTAAGGCCCGATTTCTTAAACAGTGTAAACCTAGGATACCATATTGTTAGTTAGCTAGACACACACAAATGGATTTCATAAACGCATCTGACGCGGTTCTGTGCATGGCCAGGATCACCCCATGGGGGGATCAAGGCCATACACAGAACCGCGTCATATGCGTTTATGATATCCATTTCTGTGTTTCTAGCTAACTAACAATATGGTATCCTAGGTTTACACTGTTTAAGAAATCTGGCCTTAATAACAAGCCTTACGCGGAACGAATCAGCGTTAAAACCACCCTCATTGTACTACAGAACTTACCAGTTGAATACAGGTATTGTGAAGTCTATTATGCACTGATTTTTGCTCGCTTCCACTCCTTATCAGATAATTTTTTCTTCTATTCATTCATCAAATATTTTTCTTATTTACTTTTAAAAACAAATACTGTTGTGGCATTTATCCGTTTGCAAGCTGTTGCAATTATTAATTACTCTTTGAGTAAAAAAAAAGAAAGTATTTTTTTTATAGTCTTAGGGCATTGTTTCTTGTAAAGTGTGCAATATATGACCCCTCTTTGGATTTCAGGTTTTCTGAAATAGGGTATCGATATCTATTTGTTCTAGTCCTTTCATTATTTTAAACACCTCTATCATGTCTCTTCTAAGCTTTCTCTCCTGTAATGTTGTGATCTCCAGTCTTTTGCATCTTGCTGCATAAGGCAAATTATGTAATTTAGGAGCTACTTAAGTGGCTCTTCTCTGAATTCCTTCAATAATTTTTGTATCCTTTCGGAGATAAGGTGACCAAGCTTGTACTGCATACTTAACATTGGGCCTCACCTATCCTATTTATAAAAATCTTATGCTTCTCTGTATTCAAATAAGCAAATTAGTTTTGTTTTTCTTATTACTATTCCTTGCATTTAACTTTTTCTTTTTATTGATTTAATATGCTCTGCCACTTTCAGATCTGAGCTTATATCCACTCCCATATCTTTTTCTTACTCTGTGACTGCCAAATATTTCCTACCTTTAGTGTATTGCAATTTTAAGTTTCTGTCTCAAAGTGCATAACCTTAAATTTTTCAACATTGAAGAACAGCATCTAGTCCTTTGATCATTCAGTCAGTCTATCCAAGTATCATCAGCAAAAGATCTTACATTTGCATTGTAATGAAAGTGGAAATTAGTTATATATATCACAAACAGCACAGAGTCTTACCATCTTGGTCTTGTTCCATTATATCCCGCACATTGCATTCTGATACTTAGAAAAGCTTTAATCCGTGTCAGGAGTTTCCCTTGGATGCCAATTCTACGTATCTCATATAATAATTTATGTAATTGTACACTGCCAAAAGCTTCTCTGGAGTCTAAAAAACTTGTGTCAAATGTTTCTCATCATATATATCTGTGTCTAGTCCTCCAGTGCTTCATGACCCACAGGGCACAAATCCATATTGACTATATGTCAAGTAATTACTTTTGACAAATCACTCTAGCATCACCCCTCTAAGTATAGTTTCAAGTATTTTAACTACTTGTGAAGTTAATGATCTCAGTCTATAATTGCTAGCTTTTCCCTGTCTTCTTTCTTATGAATCGCAGTCACAACAGCAATTTTCCAATCAATAGGTATATTTCTTTCATTAAGTGAGAAGACGGGCGACCTGATAGACGCCTACAAGTACACTCACACCTTCTTAGAGAGACCTTAACCCAAGGTGAACTAGAGGGTATGACTTTAAGGTGGTACGACAACATTGCAGGAAGAGGCACAGACAACACTTTTCTCCTTGAGAGATGCAGAAAACTAGATTCGACTACCTGACGACATGATCAATGCAGCATCGCTAGTAATTTCAAGAATAGACTTTATAACTTTAACAGAATGTCGTTATGCAGAAGAGGATAAATAAGTCTGTAAGGCACATATGGACAACCTTTATAATCATCCGGGCCTCATAAAATAGTTTTCATCTTGATTCGGGCCAAATTCTCACTTCAAAGTGTCAAATTTACATGTTCAAAAAATGTTAAATTTGCTTATACATAAGTGTCAAATTTACTCAATTAAAAATTTCAAGTGTAATTTAAACATAGTTCTAACTACAGAAGTTGCATACCCGTAATATTTACATAAAAAATAAAATAAGTCTGTCCCACTTTTCAGATTTATTGCATTTTTCCATTATTTTGCACTTAAACCTTACCGGTATACAACTGTTGTAGCTAAAAATAGTAGTTAAATAAGTTGGCATTTATGAAGTGAACGTTTGACCGGAATTAACATGAGAAATATCTTATGTGGCCTGGAAGATAAAAAAAAAGTTTGCCTATATGTGCTGAGACCTGTGTGGAGCAGAAGAAGGAGACCTACAGGATGTAATACGTTGGTGCCCCGAATATTTGGAAGAGAGAACAAAAGAACAAGGACTGCAACAACCTTACATAAAGAATCAAAACAATTTCATTAGCAAACACTATGTAGAAATGAACATATAGTAGAAATAAATGAAATAATCTATAATTTCTGGGAAATAAGAAAAATGAGAACTGTATAGGTTAACACCTGCAGACTGGATTGTACTTGATATAACTGCTTCAAATTATGATAAACCGAAGGAAAAGAAACATTTAATAAATGTAGTAGTAAAGACGAAACTCCTGAATAACACCTAAACCTGAGTGCATTGCCTGCAGGATGTTATTTGTGTTGTTATTAAGGTCCGGCATCCACCCCTAGTTTATGATGAGCAAAGCATTATAAAAACAAGAGTAGACATAATAAGAGGCTCAGAAAAAATAGTTTTATAAATACATTAGAATATCCAATTTATAAGGGTCCCAGCCTCCTGAAGAGAGCCCTCGAGTCCAACCTTCTCCATCTAATATACCTAAGCATTTGTTATTACGGCTTCCCTTCTCATATTCAAATAATCTATCTTTAAATAAAGGCCTCGCTGTTGTAGATTAGATGACAGATTCGAAGCTCATGCCGATCCACCAATGGATATTTCTCTTTTTACTTTATTCACTCATTGCATTCTCAAGACATTGTGGAAGAGTCTTAAGTGTTTCATTCCAGCTCTGGTCTTTCGTTATGATTCATAGGAGGGTTCTCGAAGGTGGTCACTATTGTTAGGCAAAAAGATACTTGCCCACTTACCCTTGTAGATGACCCTAGCAGGATGGTAGAAATGAATTATGGTGGCCCTCTATCCTCAAGGATAGGAGCATTGATCAAAGTATACTAGTTTCAGGTGAATGTATGTGCTTTGACTCCGTCGTCATAAACTAAATCCCTTTAGAGATTAAGGGGTGCAGCTGGAATGTTATTAGCCCCTTTTAAAATTTAGTTTAGCTTTCATAGATTTAAACTCTTAGAAATAATAGCTCTAATCTAGCCACCTTATTTTCTAATTATCTACTTAGGTTAGAATCACACTCCAGCAAAAGCTTGTTGATAATAAAACACTCCAGCAGAATATTGTTGGTTGGAATCACACTTCAGTAGAAATTCACTCAGTAAGAATCCCATTGCAGGAAGAGGTTATTGGTAGGAATCACTCCAGCAAAAGTTTGTTGGTAAGAATCATGTTCCAGCAGAAGTTTTATTGGTAAGAATCACGCTCTTGTAGAAGTTTGCCACTAGGAAACTTGCTCAAGCAAGTTGTCGGTTAGTATCCTACTCCACCAGAAGTTTGGTGGTAGGAATCACACTCAAGCAGAAATTTGCCAGTAGGAATCACTCTAGCAGAAATTTGTCAGTATAAATCACTCTCAAGCAGAAGTTTGTCCATAGGAATCACAATGCAGTAGCAGTTTGTGTGTAAGAATCACACCAGCAGAAGGTTGTCTGTAGGAATCACATTCCAGCAGAAATATGTTGTTAGGAATCAAGCAGAAGTTTTTTTTTTTTTTTTTTTTTAGTAGGAATCACCTTTCATGAGAAGTTTGTTAGTAAGAATCACACTCCAGCAAAAATATTATTGGTAGTAATTTGTAAAAGTTTGTTGGTAGTAATAACACTCCAACAGAATTTCCTTGATAGGAATCACACTCTACCAGAATTTTATCGATAAGAATCACTCCATTAGCATCGACCAGGGTTTCACCCCTGTAGTAGGTAGTCCATTTATTCCTGTCCAGCTCTATGTCTAAAACACCAGAAGTTTGTTGGAAGAATTTACACTCCACAAGAAGTTTGTCATTTGGAATCATACTCCTGCAGAAGTTTGTCAACGGGAATTAAACTGCAGCAGAAATTTGGCTGTAGAAATCACACTCCAGCAGAAGTTTGTCAGTGGGAATTACACGCCAGCTGAAGTTTATTGGTAGGAATAACCCTCTAGCAGAAGATTATTACTAGGAATCGCACTCCAATAGAAGTTTGGCAGTAGGAATCACACTCCAACATGTTTGTCTAATGAAATTACACTCCAGTAGAAGTTTATTGGTAGGAATCACAATTCAATAAAAGTTTGTCAGTAGGAATCACACTCCAGCAGAAGTTTGTTGGTAGGAATCACCTTCCAGGAGAATGTTTTTGGTAAGAATCAAAACCAGCAGATGTTTCTTGTAGAAGTTTGTTGTTAGGCTGTAATGACATTATATATTCAAGCTTTGATTATGAATTTACTTTTTAGTTGTAGTAACTTGGAAAGCAGACAAGTTGTTTCTTGTCAGTAAATGTTTTAGTTTTCCTATAACAACAACAACAACAACAATAATAATAATAATAATAATAATAATAATAATAATAATAATAATAATAATAATAATAATAATAATAATAACAATAATAATAATAATAATAATAATAATAATAATAATAATAATAATAATAATAATAATAATAATAATAATAATAATAATAATAATAACAATACTGTGACAATAATAATATTGGTATTAATACTAATAATTTAGCTTGTTAAATATCTACGTTTAAAAGTGCTTAGCATTTTATACTATATATACCTAAATAGATAAATTTAGTATTGTACATTGGTCACCATGGATCTCATTGTTTGTATAGAGTGAATTTGTTGTTGAGGAACTTTAGTGAATTTGTATATGAAAAAGCATTTTTGTACTCTTTTCGATATATGGATATAAGTTTTGAATATATATGCTTGACATTCATTATAGTTTAGAAAAGATAATAGTTAAATATGGTTGGATGTTTAGTGATAAATTCATCAAAACTATTTGAGTCTTGTTGATGTTTGTGCTATATTGTGAACTAAAATAGTGTTTGTTTTGTGTGAGGTTCACGTATCTTTGCTGTTTCCAAAATTGTTTTGAATGCATAAAGATATGGCAGGGAAAAGAAACACCCAAGCAAAAGAAATCGCAAGATGCGGCACACGTGATGTCGACTTCAGGAGCAACCAACATGGCCTACACTGTGAGTGGTGTGAAAGATGGTTCCACAGTGGATGTGAAAAGGTAGGTGGACCAGAATATAAACTGTTAAGTAGCGAGGACTGCAAACTCAGCTGGTTCTGCAGACGATGTAATGGAAACATATCGGGAATAAGAAAGGAACAAATGAGATTGAAAGAAGAAAACCACAAACTTAGGCTAGAAAATGAAGAACTCAGAGATAGGCTAAACCAATTATAGGCCAAGATGGAGAGCCTTAAAGATGATATTGTAAGAGAAGTCAAACAAGAAATCAAAGATGACATGAAAGAAGAGCGAGAAATTGAAAGAAAACGACCAAATCTGATAATTTTCAACCTCAAAGAATCAAATAGTGAAATAGCTGATGAAAAAATACAATACGATGAAGCAGTATGCTATGATATATTTGAAAAAGAAATAAAAATCAGGGATTTAGAAATAATGGAAGTGATAAGGTTGGGAAAAGAGCCATAAAATAAGGCTAGGCCTAGGCATGATGAAAGCAACAGGTCTGATTTATCTGAACACAGGCCAAACAAACCAAGACCCCTCCTAGTCAAACCCAGAGAAGCAAAACCGAAATGGGGTATACTAAAACAAGCAAAAAATCTAAAAAAAAAAAAAAACACTGAAAAAGAATATAAATCCATCTCAGTAGTACCAAACTTAGAAAAAAAAATGAACTAAGAGAGAAAAGGGAAAAAGGAGAAGAAGGATGATACACTCATAGAGGAAAACTAATGCAAAGGAAATTTCATTAAAGAAGCACAATAAAAAAAGCAATACAAAAAATAGATGTAGAACAAAGTACAAATGTAGATTTATATGTAAAATTAATAAACGCTCAAGGACTCACACAAGTCAAATGTTTAGATTTAGAAGAGCAACTATGTGATAAAGCAATCTTTTGTATAACGGAAACCCAACTCAAATACCAAAAAATTAGATTTAAAGGTAATAAAAAGGAATCTCGAAGATACCAAAGGAGGAGGATTAATGATCTTGTATAAAAACAACCCCACCTTTAGATTAGAAAAGAAAGTATCGAACCACTGTGATATACTAATAGCAGGCTGTATTATGCAAAGCTTTAATTTTATTATAATACTAGTATATTTAGCTACAAATAACCCAGAAAGAAGCCAAAGAATAAAAATAGAGACAGAAAACTTAATACAAGACTATGAACACTCACCAATCATTGTCCTTAATACATAAATAAGAACAGAATATAGTTTTTTAGCACAACCATATATAGAAAAGAAAATTGAAATAATTGCTAATATATTGTTATTTAGATATTGTAGTGAAAAAGACGTCAAACAAAGAAAAAAATTTATAAAAAGAATTTGTAAATAGAGAAATCAAATTATAAACACCGCACAAACAATTTAGCAAAGCAAAATCAAGACTTGGGAGCCGTTGCAAAAGGCATATCCCACCCAACTATACTACTACCTCGTTTCTTATATATTAAGAAATTGTAAGAAGAAGAAAAAGTATGATTTGTTGGAAGCTCGTTTTACACGTTCGGAGTTGGGTACTAAACTTTGTGTTTTTGATGTGTTATTGGATTTCCTGGTCTTGAATATCTGCTACATTTAAGGGAAGTTATTTCTCTTGTTTTGTTTAATAGGTCCTATTTATATGTTCAAATATTTACTAACCTTGGTGTCCAGGAATTTGTTGCTATTTTGGTGTTTCCAGGTAAATCTGTACTTAACCTATTCGCCGGTACCTAACCATTTACTCTACGGTACCACATGGTAATTTGGTAATTTGGATATTTTTAAGCTAGGCTGTTTATTTATAAGTTGTATGATTACATATGTTTGTCCTTGGGGTTATTACAATATTTGAAGATGAATATGTTTTTGTTATTGTTGGAATTCCTCTGTAATATGAACCCACAAGGGTCATTTATCCTTAATTTCCCAATTATCCCTAATTGCCCAATTATTGATAAACAAGAACAATGAGAGTTTCGTCAGCCTGAACGTCACACTCCTAGCTAGAGGGAAATTACCTTTCACCTACAGTAAAACAAGATAAGCACTCTTGTATCATCTGCTATAAAGCAATCTTGTGTCATCTGCTACAGAGGACTCCATTATCGTTTGTTCTAAAAGACACTTCAATCCCATCAGCTGTAGAAAGGAATCACTTGTTGGATACCCAATATAACATTAAAATTGAATAGTCAGATTTTTCTTATCCTTCTTGGATGTAGACTCAACAAGAATAAGGCTGTCAGGCCCTTACAGTGGTAACTGCCGGAGTGACACCTATACTGACTTTCAGACCCAAGTTGATAGGAAAGACTAAAATTTCCACTTGTGAGCTTGCTGAGTGCTGGTGGCTTGTAAACCCAAGGGGATAGGATAAACAGAAATTCCCACTTGTGAAATTCATAATGACTACATCTGCAAGTTTAGACATTCTTTGTCCTAGTAATGATGTCTCAGAATTTTTGGTAGATAACCTGACAGTCTGGTTTCTTGTCTTAGAAAACTTTTTAAAATAAGACAAGTGAAACCTGCAGCTTCTAAATTTCAGTGTTGTTTACAATGTCTCCCACCAACAGTGCTGTCATGGCTAAATGAAAGTGTGTTTGAATGGGAAAATTATACAGAACTCAAAGACAGAATGCTCTCCAGATTTGAAGAAACAAACACAGAGCTATTTGAAAATTTATTATCTTAAGTAGTGCTTACTCGAAAATCATAATTATTTTTGGACAAAATTGTATCCAATGCTGAAAAATTTAATGTGTCTGAGGACTTAGTTAGGCATAAATTTATCAGCTCAATGCCTCCAACTATAGGTGCTATTCTTGCTGCTAATCATTCTGCTTCACTTGATGAAATGGGTAAAATAGCTGACACAATTGCCCCAATGACAAAACCATATAAATTTTACTATGTACCCTCAACAGAATGTCATAAGCCTGCACCTCAACCTCCTTCTCAAGCTGTCACAAAAATGGATACTCCTGCACACTGACCTTTTGGACTAAGACCCTATAGGCCCAGACAAAGAGCTAAAGTCTGCTGTGCTCATATATTTTACGGTCTTGCAGCACTCACTTGCAAACCATTGTGTGAATGGCTAGGAAAAAGCAGTGTACAAATACTTATTATTTTCCACCCATCATCTTCAGCTCCTTCAAATTTGGGAAACTAAGCCAGCAAATCGGTGTATATGCAGTCTCTGTCCTGTATCTTCTATTGGTACCCATATCAATTTTGGATCACAAAGTGGAGTTCATTGTAGACACAGGAACAAACGTCTCTATTTTCCCTCTCCTCATGGTAGCTAAATACTATTTGTGACCTAGTACTGTCTCCATTTCTGCTGAAAAAGGTGAACCTGTGCCATGTTTTTGAGAGAATTCAACGGACATTGCTATCCCTCACCTGAGAAGAACTATCCACTGGAATTTTGTAGTAGTATCAGTTACTCAATTTTTATTGGGTTTGAATTTCCTCTCCCATTTTTAACTGCTAGTGGATTGCAAAAACAAAGATGCTTATAGATTCAAATACTTGAAGGCAAGTGTCACAACAACTCTTTACAGGCATAGTTACCCCTATCCACTTAAATAAGTGCAGTAACTTGCCTGAGTGTGTTCAACAAGCCTTGTTCGAATTCCCAACTCTTTGACACCCAAGTGACTCTACTACTACACCTCCTAACATTGTTGTGTACCTTCGTATTGAAGCAAGTGACACACCACCAATGTATGCAAAAACTCGTTCATTACCCACTGGCAAACTTACTGCTGCCAAAGAAGAATTTAATGCTCTTCTAAACTCTGGTGCCATTCGTCCATCAAAATCTATTTGGTCATCTCTGCTACATTTAGTACCAAAAAAAATCCAGGAGATTGGCATCCGGTTGGTGGTTACTGAGCTTTGAACTCTATGAGCCGACCAGACATGTACCCACTTCCTCATATTTCAAACCTTTTCTTCTAAATTTCATGGGAAAAAGGGTGTTTACAAAATGTATCTTTTGAAAGCTTATCACCAAATCCCTGTACACACAGATGACGTCCAAAAAACTTCATTAATTAACCCATTTGGAGCATTTGATTATGCTTATATGCTTTTTGGGCTTAAAAACACACCTGCAACGTTCCAGAGATATATGGACTGCCTGTTCAAAGACTGTGATTTTGTGTATGTGTACCTCGATGACATTCTTGTATTTTCTAGTGATTTAGAAGAATATGCAAAACACCTAAAAACTATCTTCAAAATTCTCAGTGACAACATTTTAGAAATCTCTCTAGATAAGAGTGTTTTTGTTGCTGCCTCCTTAGATTTCCTTGGCTTTACAGTGTCTCATCGAGGTACTGCCCTCAAGAATGTAAGAAATCAGCCATCCACGACTTCCCATTAACCCCAGATTTTAAGGATCTAAGAAGGTTTATGGGCAAGGTTGGTTTTTATAGACATCTAATTCCTCACTTTGCTGATACAGTGTTCCCCACGACAGAACATATTAAAGAATTTCCAAATGTTATAGTTACAGTGTTCAGAAGAAGCTGCAAAGTCCTTCAATGCCATCAAGACACATTACAAAATGTGTTAGCTTTAAGTCATCATGTCCCTGTCTCAGATTCCCTGCAATTGGTGACTGTTCTGCTGTGGTTGCTGGAGCTGCCTTCCATCAAAAGGTGGATGGTTCACCTGTGCCTATTGCATTTTACTCTAAGAAGTTCTCTGCATTTGACCGAGAGTAGTTGGCTGCATATTCAGCTGTCTTAAATTTCAATGATATAACTGAAGAATATCAGGTCACATTATTCACAGACCATAAACCATTAGTTTTTGCTTTTCGTAGCAGGAACACTGCTATGACAGATACACAACAGAGATGTCTTTCCTACCTACTTATTAGAGCATGTTACCAATATGGAGTATATCTGTGGTGGCAATAACAAATTTTTTTTTCCTTGATGTTCTCCCTTGAGGGTGAGCGGACCTTCCCTTTTGGCCCACAGGTGGGGTGCTTTTCAAGACCGGGTAATATCATCTCTATTTCACTTATTAATTTATCTGCAATAGTGTGCCCAAAAATGTGACAATGAAATGAAATCTTTCCAGAATAGACTCAAGAATTCAACCGGCTGACAATCATATTACTAACCCTCTCACGCACGGTGACGCCAATGGTGTGTATAAATTTTTAGGGCCCAAGTGCACCGTGACACCATTGGCATCCAATTGAACAAAAATCTTATTTTTAAATAGTTACAGTCACGTCAGTGGCGTTATTTTTTGGTTGAGCATTAATTTCCTAACTCTCTCTTGAATGAAGTAATTAGCAACCCTCTCCACTGACGTGACTTTGAGGGCAAGGCATAAAACAAAGGCAGTTTCCATCCCTCATTCATCACTCAGACCGTATGTCTCTTTATGTGCACTTTATTCTATGTCCATAAACGGTCCTATGAATTATTGTTTCTCTTTTTTTATTGATTCATAAAAACACTACAACACATAACGAAGTCATTGATATACTATGTATAATGATAAATGTAGGTTTGGGGGAGGAAAATAGCTGACAAACAAACTATTTTGGCTCGCTAAAAAGCTGCCAGCCAGAGACAGGATTTCACAAATGAGCATGGAAAAGAAAACTTATTGAAACTTACGGGGTGCGAGAGGATTAAGTGTGATATCTCTTCAGGGTGTCCTCGACCTTTTGTACTACAGCCGCTCAGAAAGGATACCTTCAACTCATTAAATACCATCTCCCATTCTGGTGTTTTAAGGTTCTATCTGATTTATCAAGTCCAAATACTTTTGGCCTTGGATGCACAAAGATGTGATTACCTAATTGTGATTACCTAATTGTGTTTACGGGAAAGAGCCCAAAGCTCGTATCTTCCCGTCTCCTGATCGGTTCCATTTTATACTTAGTGATACTTATCATACCTGTCCTTAAAACTATGGATTGAGATAGCATTAACTACCTCCTCGCTTAGCGAATTCCAATTATCAACTACTCTTACACTGAAAAAGTATTTCCTTACATCCTGCGAAGAAGTTTTCTTACGAAGCTTCAAACTATGACCTCTAGTTTTAGAGCCAGCCATATCAAAATATCGATCCCTATCCACTCTATCATAACCATGAAGGAATTTAAAGACTGTCACCATATCCCCCCTTACTCTTCTAGCTTCGAGTGATGGTAAGTCTAATTCCCTCAGCCTCTCATCATAACTGAGATTGCGTATTTCTGGCTCCAGTTTCGTCAGTGGGCATGCATCTGCCAGATTTGTCAAGCAACAAAGATTATGCAGCACACTAAAGTTCAGATCCTACCATTGAAAATCTCATGTCAGTGATTTGAGGTGGTACATATTGATATTGTGGGACCATTACCACACTGTCTTCCTCCTGATGGAAAATTCCAAACTCCTTATTGATATCTTCTTACCTGTATTGACCGTCGAACCAAGTAGATTGAAGCTGTACCTCTCATGGAAGTTACAGCAAAAGCAATTGCCCATGCATTTCTCAGTGGATGGGTTTCCAGATTTGGTGTACCTCTTTATGTCATAAGTGATAGAGTAGCCCAGTTTAAGTCAGCATTGTTTCAAGAACTATCCTCCTATGTAAGATTCCATTTCCTGCAACCTACAACTTATCATCCTCAGGGTAATGGAATGATAGAACTTTCCCATAGGACCTTATAGGCAGCTTTAATGGCCAGACAGCAAACTTGGCTCAATGCCCTGTCTGTTGTCCTCCTTGGTCTATGTTTTATGCCAAACTCATCAGGTTATTCACCTTTCACCTTAGTGACTGCAAAACTACCACTTAGTCCTAGTGATTTATTTGTGAAACATCTTGTCTCATCAGGTTCTACAGTAGATCTTATAAAAAAAAAACCTTTGTTAAGTGCATGATACAAATTGATTTTATTAATTTATCAGACTCTTCAACAATGCCAAGTGTTCAAAAAATCCCAAATTACTTATTCAGTGTGCCTAAAGTTTGGGTTTGTGTGGATCATGTCAGAAAACCATTGTAAGCACCATATAAAGGTCCATTCCAAGGAGACACCAATAATGAATCTATAAACCGTTTGAAACCTGCAAAATTACCTGAAGTACCATATGTAAACCCTCAAAGGTCTCCTCATATTGAATGTATTCCTCAAAATGAATCTATACCATCGTCTAATAGTCTTTCAGATGCAGTTTCTAGTGACACCATTAATCCTATATTATCTGGTTCAGTTGAATATATCTGAAACTTTTGTTCCTACAGACAGTAAGGAGCAATACTCCTCAGGAATGATCACAACCCCCAGTTTTTCACTCTCATACAACTGCAGTATATCATTCTGGAAGAAAAGTTTGCTTTGCAGCTAATCCTATTTTTTATTATTTTTCCTGATTTAATGACTATAAAGAATTGTAAATATTTGATACTATTGACTATTCAAGTAATTTTTGGGAGATAGACTACCTAGAAAATACAAGATCAATCACTGTGATAAGGAAATAGAAGCACACTTTGAAAGATATGGATTGCCTTCTGGAGTTGTTTCTGATAATGGTTCTTAATTTGTCTGTGAAAATGTTAAAGAACTTTATCTTAAATATTATTTTGAACATAAGACTTACAGTTTGCATTATCCTAGATAAAATGGAATGATTGACTCTGCAGTTAAGAATGCAAAATGGTTGTGTGTAAAATGAGCAATTGAACAGACAGGAACTTCACTATTCACCCTGGATACTAGTCCAGAAATTAAAGATACAAAGTATTAGTAACTGGAGTCCACTGTGAAAATTAGAAACCAACCTGAGTACCCAAAGAAACCAACTTAAACCAGGAAAGCATCAGACAGAATTGAACATGACTTCCCAGAAATCACATGGCTCCCTTCTTTCTCGCGGAAAATTTGCCTTCACTTCCCACCCCCTCAGCATAACTACCCCAGTCCCATCACCATGTGACTCATCATTATCATTCTATCACATAAACTTAGCAAAAGAATATACTCACTGATATACAAAACCAAAATAAAAGCATTACAAAATCCAAAAACACAGGTAATAATTAATAGATAACAATAACTATGCTAATTTGCACCACATACCCCCCTTGATCTCTTCATTACTAAAATTTTCAACTACGTAATCTCTCATTCATCCTGACGCCTGTACTTCTTGCTGCAATCGTCATAGTGCTACCTCGCTTTCTTCACAATTCATCACCCGCCGCAGAATGCATGTCTGTCAATATCCCTCTTCTCCACTGAGATGTGCACTGCCCATCAGCAGACTTCACCCAAACCTCATCTGCCATTTGGATAAACATAACCCCTTCCTCCTCCTTGCAACAACCAATGGCATTACAGTAAGATGTCACCACTCATACTGAAATACTTTTCTTTGAGGCACTGTTGTCTCATCTTGTTCCAGCCTTGGTGACATATTATACCAGAATACTGCTCCTGCAGGCGTTACAAGAGCTTTACTGCCATTGCCTTAATGTTATGATGGCGTCTCTCCACAATCCCATTTCCACTAGGTTGATAAGCTGCTGTGAAGAAGGGACATATACACCATCTATAAAAAATGTCCTTAACATCCTGTGACCAGAAAGAAATGCTGTTATCCATCAATACCTCATCAACAGGACCCCTCTCTAGAGAGACCTCATTCAACATGGTTGCAATTTCCTCCACAGTCTCTGTCCTCAATTCAATGCCAATCTCTTCCAATCATTCTCCACTCTAATTTCCTCTGTCTAATGTGATCATGGTGCAGGGTCTATTGATTGACACCGAATGCAACTCCTTACCATTTGGCATACTTTATCCCTTATTACTGTAGGATAGTTTTTCTGGCCACAATCAGTGTTCTATCAACCCCAATGTGGTGCATATGTTGCAACTTCCTCATACCTGGAGATCCCATACAACATATTTCATCCCTCTATTCTTTTCTCTTCTCTGTTATACCAAGCTAAGTCTTCTGCACTCTGGTTTGGGCACCTGCTTTGTTCTGTCCTGTTAGAACAAAGACTAAACTCACCCTCAACCCATACTCATCGAGCAAGTCCCTCAATATCTCAAGGTGGCACTCTACAATATCTCGGCAGCTATCATTGTACGGACTCTGTTCTCAGCAGTCAAAACGGAGTTGAATAATTTTAACAATATAACTGAATCATTTCTAATCTCAACCTCTCCCAAGTTCCACTATAGAGCTAAATTTAACACCTTTTAACACAGCATTCAGCTCTGACACATTAATGTGATTATAGTCATCTTTCTTCCTCAGCCATGCTCCATTCCTGACTACGAAGCCACCCATTTCTATCATCATGCATGTCGCTATACTACTTACATCACATCATACAAGCCCCCTCTTAAATTTTGGAGCATAACACCTTCTTACCAGATCTTCACTTTTTACTTTTTTCACAACATCCCGAATCATCATTACTGTTTCCCCTTCGACTTTATCCTCCCATTTTATACCTTACTACTTGTCTCTTTATGTAACTGCAAGCCAACCAAAGCCATCCCGCAATATGATAGTGTCCACTAACTTTCCACCCACAGAGAAGTACTCTCTCCCACTCATTTTCTCCTTCACTTCTTGATTCTCATTACAACTTCTACAATTAAGCTCACCCTCTCAATCTCTCCAATTTCAGGCTCAACACTGTCCCTCCATATATTGGTTCTGGTTGCTTAACAACCAGCCCAAACCTGACCAAATGCTCTACTACTTCAGACAATATTATATTAGTTTCATCTACCATTATATCATCAATATATGAATTTGTAGCCTTATCTATAATTTTCTCTTTCCTCAAGAATGTCTGGAAGATCATTGTCATAATTTGGGGTGAAGACTACAACCAAAAACCTAACTTTGTTAAACAATAGGGTTCCCCTCCATATTTCACTAGCTGGTACTGCCATAACTTCTCTGCTACATGAATTTGAAGATTGGCTGACTCTATATTCACAATAGTTGTGGCCCCACTAATCTGCCACCATACCCTTAGTGTTTTACCACATACATCTGTGAAATCTTCACCAGTATGACACCTCACGTATGCATCAAAGCTAGCAAAAATCCAACACAGGACGAATCTTATCTTTTGTCAGCTGAACTACTGCCATTAATGGCAACACTCCAATCTCCACCTTCTATTCCCAAGGCATTCAGATACCCTCTTCAGTCCACCGTCTCATACAGTATATTAATACAATCAATAATGATTCTCAATACTGGCGACTCCCCTTTCAAAAACCACTCTACCACCCAATTCTTACCATCAGATACCATAACAGTATCCGTGTCCTTATTATTAAACAATGCAGCCATTCTCAATACCTTTCTTTTTCACATACTTATGTGACTCAACTTCCTCTCTGACTGGGAGAAGTGAACAGGGGTGCTGCACCCTGTAAACCCGCTTACCAACGCTATCCTCTTCCACCCTTTGCAAGCTTTAATTTAACAGCTTCAATTGTCTTGCCAATTCCCCTATCTTTTAACACTGCCGCTGTACATTGAGTCTCATCCTTTTTAATGCTTGAGCAGACTTCACCCTTCCCAAACTTCACTTTTCCATACATAAATGTCACTTCACTAATCTGACTGATCACATCCATCCCCAGTTCTACCTCAGTGCCATCAATTACTGTATTATCAACAAGAGTCCTTACTCAAATCGCATACTCTATGCTATCAACTCCACTTCTCGGGTACCCTCATACCTAATTTCTCTTCCATCGACAATCAACAAAATCCTTTCCTTTCCCTCATAACAATTTCCACCTAATCGGGAGGCCATCACTAATGGTCTTGCCTCCCTTCCACATACCAAAACCTCCATCACTGGCAATATATTCTTGGAAGTGCCTTTACTGAACCAAAGGGTGGCCTCGGTGCTTTAGCCCCCCCCCCCCCCTGGTCATTTCCCTGTTTACAGTGGTTAGCTATATGTTTTGGTTTTCCACATCGGTAGCAGATGATGTCTGGTTTTGGCTCCTTGAATTCCCTTACCATGTGTGGACCTCTACACATGAAACATCGGTTCATCAACCCACATGTCTCTTTCTCTCTGCCACTCAGTATATAACGCTGGTGTCACAGGGCTTGCAGATTTTCCAATGCAGTCAATCCTTTACTAGCTATGCCACTAACTCTTTACCTGCTCCTATTACCAAGAATGGCTCTGGATAATAAATAGTTCATACCCGCTGATTCCTTATCCTTTATCTGTGTTAACTCCATTGATATTCGGTCCGGGCATCTAGTCACAAATTCCAACTTTACAGCTCTCTCCAAGCCTTCTCCAGTCCACCCATCTAACTTCCTTATTTCATAAGCAAATACGTCTACTTATTCCCCAAGCCACTGCAGCCTTTTAAACCATTCCAAGATATCAAGCATACCCTGTGCAAAAGCTTCATTTGCCAAAAACTTGAAAGATGTAGATGAAGGTGACTCTGTACACATAAATCCATTTATTCTTGAAAAGAGACAATGGAACCATGGTACAGTACTTGAAAAACTCGAAAATAGATCTAACATAATTGACTGATGATTGTTTAAGACAGACTGGAGTTCACTTAAAGAAAACAAATGGCTGGGAAGGCTAGAAAAAGTAAATCCTAAATTTAATGTAAAATGTGAGTCCAGTGATGTAAATAATGAGGTCATTGGATAAAATGTTATTAGACCTGTAATTAATGACATGAAACCCAAAGGAGTAGCATGAACAGAAATGCTAGAAATACCAATTGTAAAAGCCCTAATAGATTTAAAGATTTTATTGTAATAAAATATTATTTTTTGTTTTAAAGTCTTTATATTAGTGTACTTTTTAATAATTTATATTTTGTTTCTTTTTCTGAAGAAGAAAATATTTTACAAAATGAATTTTATGTAGTTCTTAAAGATGAAGAAGTACCAAAATATTCGCCCAGAGATGACGATATTTATATTAGTGTTCAGTGTGTAATAAATGTAGCTAAAAGAGAGTTGTTTCTTTCTCCTCAGAGATCATCTTGTATTATTAAACATGTTGTACACAACCCACAAGGAATCGAGAAAGGATAGAGATTTGCGAGAAAAGTCCTATGGGTACAATTGAAGTTATAAACTCAGTTATCATTGCATGGAAGAGAAAATGTAGCATTTTGATTATGAAGTATTATTATCATAGAGAGATGCAGGATTAATATTGACCTGCACAGTAGGGAGGAAACTTTTGGAGCAAGATTCGTGTATGAGAAAATTTCTTGCACCAACATGCATTGTAACTAATGAGGGCCATCACTGTTTAGTTTAGTATTCACAGACAATGACTTGGATACTGGCAAAATTAACTATGGGCCACCACGTGAAAAAAAGTGACCATTGTATTGTTGATAGAATATATCATCGTAAAAGGTTCTGTTTGAGACTAGGGGACCTAAGAAGAAAATGAGTCTGTTCCAGTTCCAGTAGTGACAGGACCTCCTCCATCCTCTCTGCCAGCAGATGAAGCCGACCAAGTTTCTACAAAAACGAGCCTAAGTATCTCAGTTCTCTTTCTGTTTCTTTCACGAGAGCCAAAGAAAGAAACAGAAAGATTTTTTTTTTGTGTGATTACCTAATTGTGATTACCTAATTGTGTTTACGGGAAAGAGCCCAAAGCTCGTATCTTCCCGTCTCCTGATCGGTTCCATTTTATACTTAGTGATACTTATCATACCTGTCCTTAAAACTATGGATTGAGATAGCATTAACTACCTCCTCGCTTAGCGAATTCCAATTATCAACTACTCTTACACTGAAAAAGTATTTCCTTACATCCTGCGAAGAAGTTTTCTTACGAAGCTTCAAACTATGACCTCTAGTTCTAGAGCCAGCCATATCGAAATATCGATCCCTATCCACTCTATCATAACCATGAAGGAATTTAAAGACTGTCACCATATCCCCCCTCACTCTTCTAGCTTCGAGTGATGGTAAGTCTAATTCCCTCAGCCTCTCATCATAACTGAGATTGCGTATTTCTGGCACCAGTTTCGTGGCATGTCTTTGAACTTTTTCAAGCTTAGCTATGTGCTTTTTCAAGTGCGGATTCCAAAAGGGGGCTGCATATTCGAGTTTTGGCCTCACATAGGTTACATAAATATTTCTGAACATTTCCTTGTCCATGTGCCTGAAGGCTACCCTTACATTTGATAAGAATGCATATGCTGCCCTTACTATGCCATTTATATGTATTTCTAGAGACAAATCTGCCAGTATGTTTACTCCTAGATCTCTCTCATTTTCTGTCTCTTGAAGTTGTACTCCAGCCACCGAGTAGTCAAGCTTGGGCCTTCTTGCACTTGTACCCATTCTCATTACCTTACATTTTGAAGTATTGAATTTCATTAGCCACTTTTCTGACCACTCATGCAGATTATTTAGATCCTCCTGAAGTTCTCTACCATTGTTCTCGTTTTTTACTTTCCTCACAATCTTTGCATCATCTGCAAACATATTCATGAATGAATTTACAGACTCTGGTAGGTCATTTACATATACAAGGAACAAAAGTGGCCCTAAAACTGAACCCTGTGGAACTCCACTACTAACTCTTCTCCATTCAGACACTGAGTGTCTTACTCTAACCCTCTGTTCCCTTCCTTCTAAGTAAGTTTTTATCCATTCCAAAACATTTCCACCTATTCTAGCCATTGATTGCAGCTTCCTAATAAGTCTCCCATGTGGAACAGTGTCAAACGCTTTCTGGAAGTCTAGGAATATGCAATCTGCCCAGCCCTCTCTTTCCTGTAAGATTTGGCTTACCTCATCATAAAATTCTAATAAATTTGTTACTGTTGATCTACCTTCTCTGAAGCCATGTTGCCTCACTGACAAAAAGTTGAAGGATTCCAAGTGAAGAGAGATATGTTTCCTTAGTAGTTTCTCCATAACTTTGCAAACTATGCTGGTCAAGGAAACTGGTCTATAGTTCAGCGCCGTATCCCTCCTTCCCTTTTTGAAAATATTTCTGCCTGATCTTCTCTCTCTCTATTATAGGAGTTGGGAAGAGAAAAAAAATAAAAAGTGTACAAGTTTCTACTTTGTTTCTATCTCTTTTGCGATAGGTAGTTGAAACCTCTTACTACCACTGAAGTGATTTCCTCCTCCACTACTTCCCTGATCTGAATTGGAAGTCTCTACAAAGAAAAAATGAACCTAAGTGTCTCTGTTTTCTTTTCTTCCTCTCTCACGAGAGCCAGAGAAAGAAACAGAAAGATTACCTTTGTTTTATTTGTATTTGCGCTTTTGTGTTGTTTTGGTTTAGTTGAACACACGTTATTATATGTTCCATAATTCTATAGATTGTGTTCAAGTTTTCATTTTGCATATATTTTTCTGTTTGCTTTTCACTCTCTTAAGAGAGCTGGGAAGAGAAATAAAAAGACCACTTGGTATTGAGCATACTTTGTAGTGTGCCTCATAACCAAGATTATCCATTGTATATTTTCTGTTTACCTTCCTCTCTCTCACGAGAGCTGGGAAGAAAGAGAGAAGACTGTTTTTAGTAATAAGTGTTGTAGTGTTCCAATTAACTGAAGTGTTCCAGCCACAAGGCCCCTATATTTTATTAAACAAAATTGACAAACAAACAGTGCAAGTGATATAACATACTTAGTGAAATCTGTGGACATCCATGACTAGTTGTTAGTCATGGCCTCTACCGCTTCTCCTGCTCCATCGCAGAGGGGGGAATGGAACTCGACCCCCTTCAAGAGGGGTGGACGGTTGTGGGAAAGAAGAGGCCAAGGACAGCCTCTGGCAGTAGCCAGGAGAGTGCTGCTGCCACAGTTCCCCCCCCCCCAACCCCGAAGACCGATGCCATTAGAGAGCCCATATCAAAGTTTAAACTCCAGGCTCCTTCCACTAAAGAGGGATATGACCTAATTAGAGAGTTGGAAGACCAGTTCACTGAGTTTGGCTGCAAAATCAAGCCTAATGTACAGGGTGAATGTATCATCCATCCATCCTCAGTAGAAGCCGCAGAGTAGATCCGCAACCTCAATTCACCTCACTTGGCAGAGATGAACCCTGCTCAATAAATAAGGAAATATATCCTTATTGGCTTCCCTGTTGCTTGGTCAGTTGACCCACTAGCCAAGCAAACATATATAACTGCTGCCTCACGTTGCTCCTCCAAAATAGAGGGCCAAACTGTCCCTTCCAAACAAGTTCTGGTCCACATCTGTGGTCCACCCCCTGCTCAAGTAAACCTCGGCATCTGGGGTAAATTCAACTTAAGAGACTACACCCCAGAACCACAGAGATGTTTCCGGTGTCAAAGATTTGGGCACCTTAGAAACACTTGCCATCTCCCAGAGAGATGTGCAATCTGCAGTGGGGGACATTCCACTGACTGCTGCCTCAACAAATTCAAGGCCAAAGAAGCAACAGTTGCCAAGTGCCCAAACTGTAAGGGAAACCATCACGCATGGAACAACCGCTGCCCAGAGAGGCTGAAGAGGATTCCTCAGAGAGTCCCTCCCTCTGCCCCTGCCATCAACCACACCACCTCCAACATTACCCCTGCTCCTCCCCCCCTCCAATCCTTGGCAAAGGCCCCTTCCTGCCCCATCCAGACCCAACCTCCACCCAAAACCCACCACACAACACTAACCCAGCTTCTGACACACAGATCACACCTCCTACAGCTCCCACCCCTACACCAACTCCATCCACTCTATCACACAACACTCACACTCCTACCATCCCCCCAAACAACACTCACACTCCCACCATCCCCTCATGCAACACTCACACCAACATCTCCACCCCATGCTACACTCAAACACTCAATACAATCACATGCAACACTCAGACCACACACACACCCACTCACCACACCAGGTCCCGGGACCCCAGACTTAAATCCCATACCCCACACCTCAACAGCCTATCCAGACACTTTCCTCTGCCTCCTCTTCCCAACAATAATCCCTATTCACAGTTGATGAGCTCACCAACCTTCTTACTCAGGCCATTCAGGTAGCCGTTCAACTCCTCGCAACTGACACCTCTCCTCAAGATACCTACAATCAAGTCATCGAGGTAGCCCATTCCGTCATCGCCCAAGCCCTCGTCTCCAGGACCCATCACCAGCCTCAACAAACCACCACTACTACCACCTCCACCCAGGGCTGCCAAAATTATTTATGCTGAACGTACCAAATTCTTCATGAAAAAGTACCAAAACTGGTGAAAACGTACCAAAATTTGAAAATTAAAACATTAAATTTAGTGGTATTACTCAGTTTTTAAGTTAAAATGAAGCTGCATCCTCTTCTCCTTCTTCCTTATTGATGCAATACCAATGTTTTCCGTTCAATTTACAACAAAGTTCTCGTGGAGGGTTCCATTTTGTGCAATCGATGTCCTCCAGCATAGATTTAGATCACATTAATGCATTTAGTGTTGCAGTTTGCAAAGAATTCCTGTTTTTAGTTTTTATGTTGTGAAGATTAGAAAAAAATTCTTTCAGCAGCAGCAGAAGAATGCGGTAGTGACAAGAGCTCCATCATGATCTTAGAAAGCAATGGATATCTGTACTGATCGCCACACTTTTCTTGAGATACCGCATACCAAAATTTTTCAGGGAGTTTTTCTGATTTGAAAGAAACATCTTGAACACACAATTCTCTCCACTCCGAATTAATAAGTTCATACTCTTCCTCCTTTACAAGATTGGAAACTGAACTGCCAATGGTATTATTGATTTAGATTTACCTTCGAGGACATGGACTGGATCTAAAGCTTCTAACAGCTCTAACTTATTGATTTACAAGCGCAATTTTAAGAATTTGTAGCTTTTTTTCTAAAACGTACCAAAAATTGACTCTTGGGGCTGTCGTCGTACCAAAAGTACAACAAGAAGACATTTGAAGCAAAACGTACCAAATTTGTACGAACGTACCAATTTTGGCAGCCCTACCTCCACCTCCTTAAATCATCAAGATGTCTAATCTCGGGATCCTACACTGGAACGCTTAGAGTCTCAGATACAAGGTACAACATCTTGAAGACATTGCCAAGGCTGACAACATAGATGTCATCATTGTTCAAGAAACCCTGTGCACAGAGCTAAATACTCCAAAAATCTCAGGATACAAAGGATTCTACCAGCACTGGTCTCCAGGGGAGAAAAGAGGCAGCGCCACCTTCATCAAGAAAAACTTGTTAGTCAAGGAAATTACCTGACCAGTCTTCTGCGGCGAAGATGTCCACATCCTTGCTGTTAACATCAAACTTCAGGGCAGCTGCATAGATCTGTACAACATTTACAGACAACACGATGGTGGCTTAGACCTGACTACCCTCTTTGGGCTAGCCAGCCATCGTGACTTGGTTATAGGAGGCAACTTCAACGTGCACCATCCAAGATTCAGGTATGAGCACCCCTGTGCTGCGGGCAGACACATCATGAGTCTGCTGGACGACCAAGAAGACATCACCCTTCTCAACAATCATGAGCCAACTCATGACAGAGGCGGAATACTGGACCTCACCTTTGTCTCCAACTCCCTAAGACAAGATGCCACATGGAGAGTTCATCCCCTGGTCACAAGCATCCACTACAGGATCCATCTCACGCTGCCAATTCCTGAAATCTTCCAAATCCCTGCTCCTCCCCCTCGAAGGACTTTCAAGAAGGCCGACTGGGGCCGATTCCAGTAGCACCTCAGCAATTGGTTTTCAGCCTACACACTATCCGAGGACATTGACCAAGCAGAGGCAGAGCTAGTTAATGCCCTGAAAGCTGCAGCAAACTTTTCCATCCCCCTCTGTAAAGCACAACACACTACTCATCGTGACAAATGGTACTACTGTGACAGAGTTAAAGAACTCACTCTCCGGCTCAACTTCATCCGGTAAATGCACAGAAAACGTCGCACTAAAGACTCCTACCGCACTCTCCAGGCAGTCAAAGAACATGTCCATGAAGAGACATGCACCATTAAGATGAAAATATGGCTAGAGTGATGTTCCACCCTAGATGCTTACACCTCTGTGGGCCAGATGTGGAGGAGCATTTACTCCTTTGCTAAAGAAAAACCTCCTAAAACCATCCCCCACAGGGATCCTTGCAGGGCAGCAGAAGAACTCTCCGTCAAATTCACGGAAAGAGCAAGCTCCAACCAGCTCCTCATCGCCACCAGAACAACTCTTCAGGATCTCACCATGGCAAGATGAGAAGAAATAGAAGAGGCCATCAACACTGAAGACCAAACAGATGCCCCCTTCTCTCTGACTGAGCTACAGTGAGTAAGCAAAAGCTCTAAGAACACAGCCCCAGGTGCTGATAGAATCACATACACTATGATTCAAAATATGGGGCCCCAAGGGGAGCTTGCTCTGCTCTCTCTGATCAATTCAACATACACATGCAGAATCAGACCAGCCTCATGGAACAGAGCAGACATTCAGCCCATCTCAAAACCACAGGACCCTGACAACCCTAACCTCATCTCCCTCCCAAGCTGCCTGAGCAAGACAGCAGAAAAGATAGTACTCAACAGAGTTCGCTGGATATGCCCACCCTTCTCAGAAAACATGTTTGCCTACCAGCCTGGCTTAGGCACCTCGGAATGCATAGCCTCCATGCTATCATATATCAACAACTGCCATGGATACATAGTTTTCCTAGACCTAGAGAAGGCCTTTGAACTAGCCAATGTGCCAGCGATATTCTCAGCTCTCGTCACAAAGCAGCTAAAAGGAAACCTTCTCTCATGGATCAAGCAGAGTCTACAAAACTGTAGTGCACAAGTCAAAGTAGAAGGGCACTACTCCACCGATAAAAAACACAAAAATGGGACCCCCTAAGGTGGAATCCTTAGCCCCTTCCTCTTTAATTGTCTCATGGAAAAACTCATGGACATTGCACTACCACATGGAGCCAAACTCTTCAATTATGCAGATGACTTTGCCCTCATCACAATAGGCAACAGAAGCTCCAACAAGACCCAGCGCTGCCTCACCAAGATTCACCAAGCCTCAATCTCCCTCGGAGTTAAAATCAATGCCCGCAAAACCAAGGCCCTTCCCATCCACCAGTGGAGATCAGACACTAGTCTGGTCATAGGTAACGAGCCTGTGAACTGGGTTACCAAGCACCCATACCTGGGTGTACACTTCGACGGCAAACTAACCTTTGGACCCAAAATTCAACACTTGTGCAACAAATGCAGCCAGCAACAAGCGGTCCTTCGTTGGATGTCGCGCCTCTACGATGGTGCATCCTCCAATGTCCTCAAAACCTTCTATGTACAAGCCATACGCAGCCTCATAGACTATGCTTGTCCCACACTCTGGCTACTAAAAGACCAACAATGGGACAAGATAGAAGTCATACAAAACAACACCATGCGTACCATGCTAGGAGCCCCCATGTGGACCAAGAGAGAAAGCATCCAGATGGAATCTGGACTCATGCCACTCAAACTCAGAGCTGAGCAAAGACTAACCCTCTTTGTGGCCAAAACCACCACTGCCCAACATACCTGCCTTGCTGGCACAAATCTCCGGTTAGCCCTCCATTGCCACCCCGACCACCATCCTAGAACCTGGGCAGCCAAGGTCTGCACTGGCCTGCAAGCACTGCCAGTCAGGGAGGACATCCTAGCCAAGATACAGGACACTCCGCTACCTGAATACCAATGCCCACCCCCATGGAACGACCAACCACTCAACATAAAGATCGAGCTCCCGGACAACCCCAAAAGCTTGGTAAACCCGCTTGTCCTTAAAAACATATACAAGGACAAAATGCAGAGCTGGAGCAGGCCAAACTCCCAAGTCTTCTACACTGACGGCTCAGAAATCAAGAGACTGGAGCCTCAGCCACTGCCTTCACCACTGGAAACAATGTCCAATCCTGGAGACTGTCAAACTCCTGCTCGTCGCTCCAGACTGAGCTTGTTGCCACAGCCAACACCCTCAACTTCTTCACCCAGCAAGGAGCTGACCATGCCCTAATTCTCTCTGACTCTAAATGCGGCTTACAGGCCATCAAGAAGCCACTCCTCAAAGACAATGTACACATCATCACCACCATTCTCAGCCACTACCACAGGACAATCAGCCTTGGAAAAGCCATCACTCTTGCCTGGATTCCCAGCCATGTTGGCATCGAGGGAAATGAGGAAGCTGATTAAGCCACCTAACAAGCCACTCTTAGAGCAGAAATCCAAATATCTCTGCCTCCTAGGATTCAACAGATAAAAACCAAAGCCACCAAGTCACTCCTTAACGTCTTAATAACTAGACACAACCTGTGCACGGACACTGGCTCCCTCTCCACCTGGTGGTACAAAGCCACCACCGATCTTCAGCGAATCATCCTGCCTAAGAACCTTTGATGAAGCACGGCGGTCAATGTGTGCCGTGTGAGACTCAGGTACAAGTGCACCTGGCGAATAGTTGATGATATCATCAGGGAATTCATCCTCTGCCAGGTAGCCTCACCACATCCACTGCTCCACTACATCCTTGAATGCGATTCCTTTTCAGAAATTCGACGGAAAACTGGTGCCCCCGCAATATCCAGCGAATATCCAAATGCCCTTCATGTTGCTAGCTCCATAATCAGACTAGCAACAAACAACTACATGAACAGTCTATTGAATATCATCAGTCAATACCCTCCACCAAGATAACTATGTAATAACTCTCTTTCACCACCAAAACAGGAGTTCGTGAGGTTGAGAACCAATTTCTCAACCCGTCCAGAGCCACTAAAAAGAATATTTATTTGATGTAAACTAATAATCCTCAGCTGAACGCTTAAGTTTTCTACTATCTTTACAGTTTTGTACAACCTCACCTGCGGGCCAAAAATGGAAATTCTGGTTGCCTTCAAGAGCGAATACCACCATCAATCAGCAAACTTTACCCCACCTGCGGGCCAAAATATTAAAGTCTGGTCGCCCTCAAGAGCGAACACCAGCATCAATCAGCGAATTTTACCCCACCTGCAAGCCAAAAAGGGAAGGTCTGCTCACCCTCAAGGGAGAATATAACAAAAAAAAAAAAAAAAAAAGGAAATGAGGAGAAAATATACAAAAGGAGAAAACAAGAGAATTGTCTCTTTGAAGCTGTTGACTGGATAACCTTACTTAGCAGCAAATCTGCACAGGAAATGAACAAATTCTTTTGTGAGGAATTTGAGAAGACAGGCACTTGTTGCATGCAATCCACCAAAATGGGAGTTATTAATGCCAGAGAGAAATGGTTTAATAATGAGTGTATGAGAGCTTAGGAGTAGAGAGAGAAATTCTGGAATAGGTATAGAAGTATAAAAAATATAAATGCCCCTACAGGGGGGGCATTGGCAGTTGCCTGGTGCCTCTGCAAAACAAGACTATTCCCGTTGGGTTGTCTGACATCATGGATAAGGATACACTCGAGCGTAGCTGAGGAGGACTCGACCTATGAGCTACTCGTAGCTTGAGTACTAGCAGGAGATTGGCCCCTCCAAAAGATACAGGAATTAGCATCTCATCTCCTTCTATGGTGTGAGAGACAAACTAGCCAAGGCCCAGGACCTTGTCACATACACCAATGAGCATTGATGCTAAGCTTGTTTGTCCAGGAATCCCTCCTCCATACATGAGACTGTAGCTAACTTACACACAGGTCACCAAGGACTACACTCAGTGCTCAAGAGAGCCAGAGAGAGAGTATATTGGCCAAGAATGGAGGGAGATCTGCAGCACCACAGGTATACCTGTGTCTCCTGAGACATTCACATACCCTCCTCTCTGCCCATGGCTCTACTTACAGCCCTCCCCTCTGAATACTCCATCTAACAGATGGTGGTAGATCTCTTCCCACTTGGGGGACACATGTACCTGGTGCATGCAGATACTCATGGGTTTGCTGGAGATCAAACATTTCCCCAATGGTACCTCCTCTGGTAAAATCATCGTCAACCTACGAGGATTCTTCACCCAGTGGTGGGCACCAGAGCAGCTGTCAACAGACAGTGGAACTAACCTAGGGAGCAAAGAAAAATTCAAGCCTTCCTCAAGAGCTGGGGAGGTTTCAGTCTGCTTATCCTCCACACACTGACCCCTAGTCCAATGGCAGAGCCGAGGTCGCCATCGAATCGTCTAAAAGGATTCTTCACTTGAACATGGGTGCTTACAGCAGCTTGGACACATACAGGGCATCCCAGGGTCAACTCCAGTACCTAAGCACACTCCTGCAAGGCATACGCAAGTCCCCTGCACAGTTGGCAACAAGAAAACAGCTCAGAGTCGGTGAGGCAAAACTATATCGTAAGTAGATACTGGGACTGCACCCTCCATCAGCATGAATGTCAAATAGCCCTTTCTGGGGACATGCCTACATTCCCCTTGTATGCAAACTAGAGCCACTGCCCACGGTCTCTCACGTCAGGATACAGGATCTCTCCTAAAAGATGTGTGGCAGAACAAGGGTCATTAAAGCTGCACACCCACATCAACAATATACCTAGTCTGGCAAGACAGAAGCGGCAGGGTATCTTTAAGGCATTGCAAACACTTGACAAGTTGGGGTGATGCCTTCCAAAACACCCGTCATTCAGTGCGAGTGAAAATCAGCCAACTGTTGCTCAATCACTCTTGCACTCACACTCACCTTCCACCACCTGCTAACAAGGTACCAAAGCCTAAAGGCCACGGAAACCCCCAACTGGCTGAGTGGTTATGTGTAACATCTTGTGTTACTTTTTATATCGGTGATTATTATTGACAGTACGGTTTTATTTTCTTATTGCTAGCATTTACATCTATCATTTTATGTCTATTATTTGCTGTATTTCTTATTATTGATATTACTATATGATCTGATGTGCTTTCAGATTATTATGTTTGTATAATTATAATTTTGAGGGGGAGATAAAGGGTTGCTATATATTTCCCATATAATCCATTTTCCTCAATGTCTTGTATCACGCATTCTGCTTGGTTTTCTTTATCAATATGTTTCGCCTGTTGCTTAGTAAAAAAAATGTTTGTCACTCCTCAAGTATCGCTCATCCACATCCATCAGATTCTTAGAAAATTCGTACAGTTATGTCCATTTGCATGTGAGCAGTTATTCTTTAGTGGATAAACGTCATAAATGATGTTTAATAACTCCTTTTGTTTTATGTAATCAGGAATATTCTATTCTTATTGTAAAATGTCCAGCATTATTCTCAATGGACTTTAGCCATCCTTAGTTTGGCCCATCATTTCTTACCTTCAGAGTTCGCTGAGTAATACAGCCTGGTGACTGCCCATATATGCAAAATATATATCTGTTAAATATAAAACAAATTTAGATTGCGTATTGTACACCATGTATGACCTCCATCCGCTAACAATTACTTACTCAATTATGTACAAAGCCGTAAGAAAGTGTTAAAAGTAGTTAATACGAAATCGTTTATTTCCTGCCCCCCTCCAACTTCCCTCTTTCTATATCAAGTGATTTCTCCGAGCCTCAGCATTCATTAATACTTTTTAAATCAGACAGATAATATTTTACATTTCATTTTATGAGGATGACAGATCTGCTATAGGAGGGTACTTTGAATATCTGGACAAAACTACAAAGAATATTAAGATAGCAATTAATATCATCTGCATTTCTTTTATAAAATTACGATAAAATTATGTTTCAATCAAGATGGTAATAATAATTCACAGGTGCAAATAGATTTATTCTTTACAGTAGCAATCAATCAGTTATGAATTATGAAGGATTCAATAGTAAAAAAAAAGCTATTTTTTTCTGGCTCTTACATACAATCCTAGAAAACCTAAAACGTGGAAGCAAACATAGAGTACTGAAAGTAAACCAAAGTCGTAGGAGAGATGAGAGGGATGGAATGAGTATTCAGTTATGACCTCATCTCCCGTTCTTATGCATGGCACTCCTGGAGGCATCTCACAGGCTATGAAAGAAATAACAAAAATAAATAGCACATCCTCTTGAGCTTTTAAAGTTACGCTATTATATCTATGAATCGGTATATTTCTTTTAGGAAATTCCAAACCACGGAATAAAATAAAACAAGTTAATAATATACACCTTTGTGCTTTTTAAAGAAATACCATCATAAAATAGAATCACATTACTCAATAACACATAGGAGTATGGCGATGATTTGCAGTAATGCCTTACAGTAGTCCAAATTATAAGAAAAAGCCCAGTAAAGAAAACATATTAAGATTAATATTATAGTGTACAAGCATGTGACAGCTGCTACAGCTTTAAAAATTCCATCATTGCATTTTAAATACATTGATATCCAGGAATGAAAAATAATTCTATCCAAAGTCTACCATGTAATGAAGTGCTAGGGGTACACTAGCTGCGGCTGTCAGTCCTCATGGCAAAAGGTCTTTGTACACTTACCCTGTGGATGACCCAGTCAGTAATGGTAGGGGGTAATTATGGTAACCCTTATTTCCCATACAGCCAAGAGGAGGGACCGAGCTATATTTGATTCTGGTGATCGTTTCTGCTATGACTCAGCCCCCCCCTTAAAGGGGATTGCAGCAATTTTATAATTATAATAGCAGAAATAATGAGATGTAAAATTAGGATAGAACGTAATTATTCTGAAATATAATTATCTCTGAAGCTTTATCAGTATTTCACACTGATACCTATAATAATCTTATGCAAACTGCAATATATAATAATATGCATACTGCAATCTTATGTAACCTTTTGCATATTGCAGTCTATAGTAATCATCTGTATACAGCAATATACAGTAATCTTTTGCATACTGCAATCTATAGTAATATTTGGCTTAATGCAATAATTACATACAAAAATCAATTCTACTCTGTTGCAAAATTCAATCTATAGTAATATTTTGCATACTGCAGGCTATGATAATCTTTTGTTTACTGCAATACATAGTATAATTTTGCAGACAACAGTCTATAGAAATATTTTGCTTACTACAGTCTTCAGAAATTTTTGTAAATCCTGCATATATTACTTTGGATACTGGTTACAAATCTTGCTAAAGAAAATTCATTCTTGTTTAAAAGGAAAATTACTGACAGAGAGATTAAACGTCTGTTACACAAAGAACTTTATTAGTTAAATGCTGTATCTTTTTAGCAAGTCGATTTCACATGAGAAAAACAAAGCTTAAACCATGAATGAAGACACATTGATAGTCACAGACCAAAGAGAAACCTTATACAATCCCTATAAAAAAAAAAGTATTTTATTTCAATGGAGAATGACGTTTCATACAAAAATAAGGACAATTACAGACATTCAACTAAAGCACAGTATAGCATGGAAGTCTGAGATAGAAACTATGGTCTCCCTTTCGCATGATGCTCAAGACACAAGTTTCTATTGCTTATTTTAACTCCACTGCTTCGTCTAAGAAGGTTAAAGGTTTACTGAAAGGCAAAGGTAAGGAGTAGTGATAGCATAGAGCCTGACTATATACCTACCATGCACCCAGGACCCAAGCCCTCTTTCCGATCACGTGTCTCAAGTAATATCCAGGCAATAGCTGAGCGATCAGGTAGACCTATAGGAAATCACCGTCTCCAGGCGTAACTGCCCAATACAGTCGGTAATAACATGAGACAATGAAAACTAATCCAACCCTGGGCAGGGATGGAGCCGTGGGCCAGTATACTGTATTACCAGCCCCAGATGCTACCAATGTGCAATATTGAAGACACTAATCTAAAAAGCTAAAGACAATTGCCCAATTTTCTAATGTTTTATGTGTTAATATTAGTCCATTATGGGGGTAGACCATACAGACTCGAGCTGGGGAATTAAGAGTGGATGCGCTTCCTAATGCACCGCATTAGTCTCTCCCCAATTCACTCGCTCTACTGCTGAGCTACGGTGGCCCCCAAAGAAAACAGCATAATACTCACTGATATTTTTAACACCACTCCACTGGGTGATGGTCAGTGCCTCATTGGAGTACATAAACCAAGACATGTATTTAACCCATCCAATGAACCAAGGCATTGTTCTGTGAAATAACAACAGTAATGACTAAGTGACTGCTGACAGCTAAGGGGAAATCTTTTGAAAACATTCAAAGAGTCAAATGACTTTTCAAAATGAATAATTTAGCATTTTCATTACTCAAAAGAGCTTTTTATACTTACGTAAGATTGATGAAGAGACCTCCAGAAATTAGCAACACAACATCAAATGGTATAAGAAACAGCATAATGTATGGTATACTCTCAAACATGGCTGAGAACATGGAGCCTGAAAGTTAAGCAAAGTAAACTGTTGCGAGGCAGACAAATATATACAGAAAATTCTGATTCATATAAAGATGAGTAAACCCGGAGCCCATTGCAAAGTTGAATATCACTATAAATCATTAGATTAGGACAGGTTAGGAGAAATGCATTGTAAATACGAATAACTGTAGAGCACCCTGGAATTACTCTTCTTTACAAGAAGAGTAAATGATCATATTCGTAAAGCTGAGGTCATTATTTTATATATAATAGGGGTGATAACTGGATGCTATTAAACAAGTCTGCTGCATAATGCATTTACTCAAGATTCTGGCTGCACTGAGTTCTAAAAATACGCAAACTGAAAGTCTGCATTGCAGAATATAATTTCTATGGGATCTACAACTGCATATAAATTTTATACTTCATTTGGGTAACCTCCAAAACCTCTTTGGTAGGAGACTTGATCCTGAACGTAAATTAATTTGTAAAAATCTTAAATTCACAATCATTATCAAATTGACATACACCTACGAACACTTGATACAGTACCTCTAATTCCAATCCCACAACTATTTTTAAATGTGGAGAGTTTTCTTAAAGCTTAATAATTGAATACATTTCATAATTCAAAGCTTTAGTACTTGAGGCACATCTAGAATCAGCCATGCTTACCACATGCAGATGCAGTATTGGCTGTGAAGATGGTAATGAGAACGGTCATGAAAAAGTGATAAGCATGACGTTGCAGGCCTACCATCCAGTAACAAATAAGGCAGAATATTACCGGATCAACAATAAAGCCTGGAATCTGGAAATTAAAATAAAATGCAACTTTATTTTATATTCACCAAAAACATTCTATTTTCATGATAAAATTTCCAGAATTGTTTGCGAGGGACCTCAAACATTCTTATCTCTGCCCCCCAGTTCTTATTTTCGGAGTAGGTAGAGTAATACAGTTTGGTGTCTGCATATTCATGGAAGGAGCCAACTTTAGCATAGAGTTTCCATAATTTGCAAACGCCGGAGATTCTTTTCTGCATATAATATATTTATATTTCCCTTCCCAAATCATTCTGGACAATGAACAATAAAAATAAAACATTTATGGTAACATTAAATCTAGACAATATCTTTAAGTATAGCTCTTTAAATGTTTAAAAGATGACAATTTTGATATGATCAACTGTAACATAAAAAAAATCTTCTAATTTATATAACTAAATATACAGAAGGGCTCAGCTGTAAAAGCAAAGTCTAAAATGGTAGGAAAAGGTCCGCTAAAACAGGAAAGATATATTAAATACTTATTAATTTTGTGACCTCAACTGGTCATCTTCTCAAAGTAAATACACAAGAATACTTTGAAAAGGTGACCATTTTCGGTCACGAAACTAATGAGTAATTCATACAAACTATAAACCTTTCAGACCAATATAAGAGTAATGCTAAAAGAATTAATTTTATTTGATTTTACCAAAGCAACCATCTTGGAGAGGTAATACGTGTCCGCTCGATATATGCCATTCTTGTATTCTCGTAAAAAGAGAGGCATCTCCTGAGGGAAGATGTTTAAGACTCCATAAAGCGATGGAAAAGTGTTCTCAGTGATGAAAATAAACAAAACACCCTCTATGTCCTGTATACCAGCTTGGTTGAGCTGGACATTAGTGTAGCATATACCCACCAGAAAGGCTATGAGCTGTGGGAGAAAGTTTGTTATTATCATAGGTAGGACAAATAATATTATTGCTAGTTTTCTATTCATGGCTGTTTTAAGTGTCACTATTAGTCCCCATTATGGGGGTAGACACAAACAAGTTAAAGATCGGAAATTTCAGCTGGATGCCCTTCCTAACACTCATTGGTGGGCTTGAACGCAATTTTGTCACTTTAGAGTTGAATGATCAAACAACTGCACTATCACAGTCCCTATTATATCATTGATAATCCATAACTTCTCAACCAAACATATAAAACAGACATAATTTTGAGCTCTCCATTGGCAAGAAAACAAGAGAAGAATTCTATTTGCATAAATTATATAGTAGAGTGCTGGTTAGAGCACCTAACTCTAGAATTGATAAAGTAGTGACTGAGTCTGCTGCAAAGCGTTGGTAAGTGCATCCAGCCTTAATTTCCCATCTCCAACCAGTCTCTTTCCATCCTTATTCAAATAAGGATTAACAGTGACACCCATAATGACCAAATACATAGCATATCATTATATATTAGAACAGACTGCACATATTGAGTATCATTACAAG